>JAQFVV010012451.1:600000-827695 GCA_028023455.1 Epiperipatus broadwayi | reverse complement strand
CCCATCTCTTTCTCCAGCTTTCTTCCCATCCTTCTCACTCATGTTCCCATGCCCCTGGTCGGCTTCAGTCCTTTTGAATTCTCTGTCCCCACTCACCCCATTGTCTCTTAGGACCTCGTCCTGTTGTTGCCTGATTTCATGATATACCTCCTCAGTCTGCCTGATCGCTTCTTTTATCACATCCTGATGTCTCTCGCTCTTTCTCTACCCCCTCCGTTAGGATCTCCAACTTTCTCCTTTGAGCTCCTCAGGTCTGCCTTCGTCCCGTCCGTCTCCAACGCAGTTCTGAGTTAACTCTTCCTTAACTTGGGTTAAACTACTCTCCTCCCCTTTGTCCTCTTCTGGCTTTCCTTTCCTTTCCCCGAGTAGTTGCCTCATTTCCTCTCTAAACTCTTCCCTCTCTCTTCTCCGCTCTTCTCTATCTTCCCTCATTTGGCCATCATTTCGTCATCATCCTTATTAGGGTTTGATATCCCCCTTCATTCTGCGTCTCCTGTTTTTTGAATTGGATGGGACTTTCTCGGTCTGTTCCCACATGCTTTCATTTGTCTCTTCTTCCATGATTTAATATTTATTTTATCTTTGACTCTATTCTACCTTTGTCACTACTGTTTACAGGAATGTGGTTCTTTTTACTTTTGATTTTATTCGCTTTATGGTGACAGCGACCGATCGGCGCTCCCGCCCCCTTATCTCCTGCTATGTTTTATTTATTTGTTTATTTTGGTCGGTTTCCTATGTTTGTTTACATATTTGCGATGTTAAGAATCGACGCGATTTTGTTCCGTTTTGTTTATTTTTTTTTTTTTTTTTGTTTATATAACGTTTCCGCGTCTCCTCCCAGGTTCGGCCGCTTTTGCTAGTATCTAGATTTGCTTTATCTTTATGTTTAGAAGCGTCATTTATACTAGCCTCACGTTGGAAGCGCCAATGTTACCGGCCGTTTCTCCCACCGAGATTACGGGCTTCGTAATAAACATGACACAGCGTCAGGCTTTATTTATTTTCTCATGTCGACAGTTATTCACTATCCACATAAGGGGGGCTAGATACGATTATTTAAGTGGATTTTAATCACTCGGATCACCTTGACATCATGTCAAAACGATTTCAAGTCTATAATCCCACCCACTAGCTCAAAACTCCCCGCATGGACCACTAAGATTTCTCAAGGCCGTTACATGATTGTTTCGAGTCGACTCCTCCCGGAAAAGACGCATTGTCCGCCAATGAAAAATCAGCTTGGTTTTCTAATTAGCCCACTCAGCATAAGATTCATTTATTGGTTATCACTGACCAATGAGGTGGTTCGTTTACGCCCGAACACTAGGCTTACAAGTTCATCCCCCGATATATCATATATAATATAATTGTTTGATGTTTACTTGATTGATTATAGACCCGCCCGCTCTTAAATCTATCTTAACTAAGGTTAAATAAGAAACATCGTGACTTACGGCACGATGTTGACATAATTAATAAAGTAAATAAATTGAAACGAAAATTAAATTTAACTAAATATACTTCAAAGTGCTCTTCATTAAAGAATAATAAACTACGGTTTTGAGTGTGTGTGAAAAGATTTGAGAATGCTCGACTTGATTAGATATTGAACAAATTTATTAAATATGAAAAGAAAACATTATTAATTGGTTTATTACACACGCGCACATACATTCACGCTCACAGAGAATCATAATTAAACATAACATAATGTGATTATCGAGATAAAGTTCCTTTCTATTTGAGAAAAATATCTTATCTTTCCTTAGATTCACTTAAGTTCAAAGTTCATGTTTACAAAGTTCTATTACAAAGATAAATTATCATGATGAGGAAAGTTTTAAGATTTGTTTGAGCAAATTTATGTTGGTTAATTATGAGATTGCCTGACGAGTTTATAAATTGAGTGAGTGAACATAATATAAAACATATTTACCTAGGGTTTGATTTGGTTTTCCGCTGCTTCAAGTGTTACGAGGATTTGAACGCAGGTGATGCTTTCCATGCTGGAGTGATTTGCTGGTTTACAACGAATATCGATTGGTCTGGTCGGGTTTGGGTATTTCACGGAACATTACTATTATTAGGAGCCTTAACTTCATACGACGATGTTATCGGACTTTCATAGCTTCGGAGATATTTCAGTAGCGGAGCGCCGATCAATCGCTGAAGGGTTTATTAGCCCCTCATGACAATCGACGCTCTTGGTATTAATTTCATAATGATCATTTTAAATACTGAGGAATAAATCAAGCTAATTCAGAACAACTCTATTGTAAAAAAAAACATACGCATCAGAATAAAATGAGCAGGTGATAACTCGGAATACACAGAATCGGAAAACAAACTGGGTCCCCGTATTAATCGAATTGGATCGACCATTGAATAGGTTTTGACTGGTATTTATAAAGGTTGATCCTTATCTTGGGATCCAATCTCCCCCCAGAGTTCCCTGTTCCTGGAGTTGTCGTTCAGGTCCGCGTTTGAGGTATCTGTGCACTCACTCTTTGTGCTGAAGGCAATATTTATTTTGAGACAATCTCATTTTGCAATCTCACTCAACCAACCTTATCCTTCACACCTCGGATGCATGCGTGTGTGCGTGTGTTTTACCAGAACAATACAAGCTATATTAAATTTAGAAGTCGAGCATTTTATCTTTTCCTCAAATCTTTTCTATAAGTTTTATTCTAGCTAAAACTATATTTCTAAAATAAACATTTTTAAATACCCCGTGGTGTCTTTGATTGACAATTATATTTTACCATTTAGGAGAGCATATTATATTTTATTATTTAGGAGAGCAAATTATGTTTTGTTATTATTTTTTTATTATCTGAAAGCTTTAATCGTTTAATTAGATGTTTACCGTCTGTATTTTATCAATGTGTTTTAATAAATGTATTTATGAGAGGAAAAAAAACTATTACAGATTACGAAAACAAATTACGAGTGTTTTAGGTTGCCTGCTGGTGTGTGTGTGTGATGTTTCCCAGGTTTAATATCGATGTAACGCTATCTCGTTACAATATATATATATATATATATATGTATGCACTAGAATATAATAAAATATATTCAATTTCTTATCTATAACTGATTCTATTAATTTCTATGGCATTTAATCTTTCAGTACATTCTTTCTCTGTGAAAATCAAAAATATTATCTTTTCAATTATTAAACTCCAAATTTTTAGATTTATTCTCTCTTAGTAGTTTATTTTAAAATATATTTGTTTTGATGATATATATTAAATATACTTAAAACTTCTTCTTTGTCACACACTCTTAAAACATGCAAACAAAGACATCTAAACAAGTCAAATAACCCAAATGATACATTTCATGCTGAACTAGCAATCTTCAGTTGATCCAGCTGATAATCTAATATATACTTTCATCATTTGTACAATATTTATCAATACCAACTCATTACATAGAAAGAAGGATAACGATAAAAAAAAATTATGAGTTTATGTTTGAATAAAAAAACAAATTAATTTTCAACTGTAATTTAAAATTTATAATTGGATTAAATATAATCTAGTTTAATTAATGTAATATTAATATCATCTATGTTCTTTATTATTTTTTACAATGCTTTTTTACAACCCACTAGACAGTTTCGATTGCCCCAGCAATCTTCTTCAGAACTTCTATTTATATTTTCAAATATAAATAATATAAAAAACATAGATAATATTACTATTACATGATCTTGGCAATACAACAAGAGTTAAGATTTGGAAATATAAGTAGAAGTTCTGAAGAAGATTGTTGGGACAATTGAAACTGTTTAGTGATAAAGAACATAGATGTTATTAAAATTATATGGATTTGGCAATGCAATAAGAAAGATAAAGTTTAATAAATGATTAGTAATAATCATTAATGCATTTATCTGGAATGGATGTGCCAAAGTCATCCCTGCAGAAAGTTTGACATTTATAAATCAAAGTGTAATATACTGTGAATATATAAGACCTATATGTTCTAAATATTAACTTATCCAACTGATTTGGAGTTCAGATCACAAGAAGGTTTAAGATTTTTATTTTAAATAGTCAAACCATTGCTAATACAACTAGACATTCTGTTATTGGTCAATAAATGGGCATTTAATTATTATTTTCTAGAAAGCAAAAGAAGGATGAGAAAATATTAAACCCTCACTATCTGATTATATATGAGTTTGGTGATGAATATTTTTGCCTTTCCTATTTATATGTGGAGGTTAATGATAGATCTTTGTTCTACAATGAGTTATTTAATGGTTGATTTTCTTCTATGCATGTTAACATTATTTTTCTATTATCTGATTCTTTATATACATATCCCTATGTAGACATACTTCACAATTTTTCTTTTAACATATATTAAAGTGTTCTAACTGCCTGACTATTAATTGTCTGGCAATGAATGCTTTCCCCGTCACTATTCTTATGTGTTGTTCTGTAATGAGCTATTTAATGGCTGTTTTAATTGTATACTTCATTCTTTATGTACATGTCTCACTATAGATATAAATGTATTTATCCAATATTTTATCTTTACCATTACACTATACTTCTAATGTAATGTAAATATACCTTCACTACCCAATTAAAGGCTATTCTGATGATAACTATATTTGCCTTCACTATTATAAGTGGAGGTTGTTGAGTAGTCTTTGTTCTACAGTGAATTATTTAATAGCTGTTTTATTTACGTATACATTAATATTGTTTTTTATTACCTGATTCCTTTTGCACATATTCCTACATAGACATAAATATATTCAGCTGAAATGTGTACATTGACCATTACAATATATATATATATATTTCCATGGATTATTATTATAATAAAGAATAGAAATAAGGAGATAATATCCATGTAAATAGAAAAAACTTTTAACCTTTGATGTTACTAAGAAATTATCAATTACTACTAATTGACACCCAAACCAGTTTTTCATTAAACCAATAATAGTTCTTTTGCTTTGAGTTCTTTGTTGAACATCCTTTATTTCAACAAAAAACTCAAAATAATAAAGCTATCACAGGTTGACTGACTTCAACAAAAAACTCAAAACAACAAAGCTATTATAGGTTTAATGGAAAAAACTGATTTGACCTTGGGGTTTGTCAATTAGCAATTGATATTTTTTATAGCATCTAAGGTTAAAAGTTATTTCCAATTATATGGATATTATCTCTTCATTTCTATTCTTTATTATATGTATATATGTTAACACATACACAGTGTGTGATAGTGAAAAGATAATTGATAACTGATTTTAATTCTAATTTACCTGCAGGACCATTTCTGGATCAATATGTGTGTGCATAGCAACATGATTTAGCTATTTACCACAAAAATATTAAGCCATTAGCATGGTTAGATGATGAGTTACAACATGAAATGTAACAGTGTCCCATATATTTTAACTCATGATGTAACAACATGCTAACATTATATTTTGTTTGAAGTTGGAAAAAACTGTCACAGAAATATTTCAAATGTTTCAAATTGTATATGGTAGTAAAGCTATGAGATGCGAAAATGTTTTTTAGTGGTTTTCAAAATTTTGTGAAGGTAGAGAGAGCTTTGGAGATGGTCTACAAAAGTACAAAACACCCCATTGCATTTCACGTAATAACTCAGGATTCAGATGTGCTGGTCTTAAAATTTTTGTGATGAATAGTTAAACTTTTTTATTACTTATCATATCTTTATTTAAAAATATTGCTGCATGAAGCTTGGAGAGAGAAGTGGCCATCTTTTCACTGAAACATTCTGTGTACTTTCATTATTGCAGTTAAAATGTTGCTGAATTATTTTTACAATAGCATTTTCTAATATTATATATACTCAAAGAAAGATAAACAGTTTATTTGATTAATAATTTTTTAACCTTTTTTTGTTTTCTCAGTTGCTCTGAAGTGGATATGCAGCTTGGAAAATGCATGATGGTCAGTAGAGGTTAGTCAAACCTTTTTCATATTATTTACTTGAAGGTTTGTGATGATGGTATATTAGATGTAATAATACATTGGACTATTTCCACCATCTATCATTAAATGTTGAATATATAGAAAATTTTAAACCTTATTTAAACTTTTCAATACAAACAAGTTGTTAGTAATAACACACAAATAGACAACACAGGTTAGTAATTACACATTTTGAGTAGTATTATTCTGTACTCTTCATCGGGTGTTGCTGGCCTGACCGGTGACAGTATTAGCATAGGAGTCAACACTCACACTTTTAAATTCTCGAATATTGAATTTTAAGGTAAATGCTCTAACCAATTGAGTTATGCTAATACTGTCAATGATCAGGCCAGCAACACCTGAAGAAGGGTAGAGAATAATACTACTCGCAACTAACCTGTGTTGTCTATTTGTATGTTATTGCTAACAAATTGTTTGTATTTGAAAAGTTTAAATATTCTATACATTTAATGATAGATGATGGAAATAGTCCAACATATATTATCAAGTTTTTCATATTATTTTGTAAAATATTTTTTAAAGATTTGTCCTGGTAAAATATTCTGGTTAATATTTTTTGAAAGTTGGATATTTTGTTGAGTGTAATTTTAAACTCAAACTTTGCACTTGCTTAGCTAATGATTGAAAACTTTCCTGGTTCAGTGGTAACATATTGAACCACCATAACTATGGTGTAGGTTTTGAATGCATATTAAGGACTTTTTCCAAATTGAATAACTAACAGCAGATTACCATATTTGTTGACAAATATATATATCTAATTATTTTTTACTAAGTAAATAAATTATTAAAATTCTCACCTTCCATCTAAGAATTGACAGATCAGATGAGTAATGTCTTTTGTTTCATTATTCCTGATTGAAGGCATGTTAGAGAAAACTTTCCCATGAAGCAAGCTATTCAAATAATTTTCTGCCTGTATATAAAAATTCATTGTATGTGGTCATGTGTATCAGTTGTATAAGAGGGAGTTCATGATTAAAGGGAGCTTGAAAATTTAGGTTCAAATTCCCCCTAATTACATCTAGCTTAAAGTATAAATACTATACATGTATTTAAAATATTATAATACTTTTTGTATTTATAACTCTTGAATTTTTTTATTGTTGAGAATCAAATTTATGATAATTCAATTTGTCTGTTTTCACTGTTTTAATCACCAAATTAAATGCTATTTATTAAGAAATTTTTTGTAAACACTTTATATATAATCTGCAAGATATATATATATATATATATATGTGTGTGTGTGTGTGTTTGTGTGTAAATTTATAAATAAATATTAGAAAATACAGTACTTAAATCATATATATATATATATGTTTTTTTTTAAACATTTATCTTTAGTCCTACTTTCCTACTTTCATCTGATAACTCCTGCAACATTTCCTGCAGCTCTGAAGCATTATTTGCAAAAACAACTATATCATCTGCAAAATATAAATGACTTAAATAATCTCCATTTACTTTCATTCCTTTAGTTTCCCATTTTAATTCACAAAATACTTCTTGCAACATCGCTGTAAAAAGTTTTGGAGATATGGAGTCACCTTGTCTTACACCTTTTTCAATGTTGACTTTCCCAGTATCATTATGTAATCTAATTGTTGCTGTTGCATTTTTATAAATATTCTTTAAAATATGACCATATCCTGGATCTATACCTTGGTGATCCAATGCTTTTAATCACTGAAGAAATGTTTATAGAATCAAATGCATTTTCATAATCTACAAATCCAAAACATAATGGCAACTCATATTCATTTGTCGTTTCTATAACTTCTCTCAATACCTGGATATGATCTACTAAACTAAAACTACTTTTAAATCCAGCTTGTTCCCTTGGTTGGTGGAAATCCAATGTTCTTTGTAGACGAGTTGTAATTATCTTGGTAAAAATTTTGTATAAAACTGATAAAAGGCGGATAGGTCTGTAATTTCTAATATTTTCTTTATCACCTTTTTTAAATATTAATATTATTACTGCATTCTTCCAATTATCTGGTACATCTTTATCATTTAGACATTTGGTGTATAACTTTGCTAAAAAAAATATATATTTTTTCACCTGCTTCTTTTAATATATCAATTATAATTCCATCATTACCTGGAGCCTTTCCTTTCTTCATACATTTAATTGTATGTTTCACTTCTTCATTTAAAATTCTGGCCAATTCAGAAGATGTAATAGAAATAGGAGGTACTTGTTCTTTATTATTATATAATTCTACCCATTTCATAATGTCATCTCTCTTTTTAGTAATAATTACATCTTTTTTTCTTATTGCAGATATAAATTTCCTACCAATACCAAAATGTTGTTTTACATTCTTGAGACTTTTATTTTCTTCTACAGCTTTCCTTGCTACTTCACAATTATACTTTCTTATATCATTTTCAACTCTTTTCCATACCATTTTACAAAATTTGAGATATTCAATCCTTTTTAATGCATCATTTTTATATATCTTCATATTCCTTCTTTTCTTCATAAATTCTCTAGTCTTAGTAGAAATTTTATTGGTCAATTGCTGCTTTTTTCTACCAGCTATCTTTGTTGCAGTTTTTAAAAGTGTATCAGTTATTTTCATATTAATTTCATTCAAATCTGAATCATGTTCAAAATCTACTAATAGTTGAAACAGATTTGTACGTTCGAATTTAAATTCATCAGAATGTTTCTGAAGATTAGGAATATCAACTGTAAAAATTGTTTTTCTTAATAATTTTTGTCTCTCTAGTTTTGCATTAACACGTAACTTACACCTTACTAATCGATGATCACTTCCTGTGTTAAATTTATTAAAAAGACTAAAGTAATGTTTAATCGATTTGCTCAAGATATGAAAATAAAGATTGATTATGATGAATTAGAAGATTATTAATACAGATGGAAACATAATGGATGAAACTTGGTTGGAGTGCTTTTGGTAGAAATAACTTGATACTATAAGGAAATATGCCTTTGTGTTTGAAAAGGAAGGTTTTTAACAAATGTGTTTTACCAGTTCTTACTTATGGATCTGAACTTGGACACTTAATAAAACAGCAATATAGAGACTCCAAACCACTCAAAGAAGTATGGAGAGATGTATGTTAGGAGTAACAAGAAGAGATTGAAAACACAATGTATGGGTAAGAGAACAAACAGGTGTTACTGACGTCATTGAAAAAATTAAAAGATTGAAGTGGAGTTGGACTGGACATATTGCTAGAAGAGATGATAATAGATGGACAATTGAAATCTTAAACTGGATTCTAAGAGATTGTAAAAGATCCAAAAAGAGACCACATGTGAGATGGATGGATGAAATAAGAAAGTATGCAGGGGTGATGTGGAGAAGAGAAGCTAAAGGTTGGAGAAGATGGATTAAACTTGGAGAGACCTTCATACTGCAGTGGATTGATAATGGTTGATGATGAAGATGATGATGATGATATATGGTTTTGATTTTAATTATAGTAACGTAAAAATATTGTAAACTGAAAGAAATAATAATAAAAGAAAAATTAAGGAAGCAATGTTAATATATAAATACAAGCAAGATTTAATCAATAGGCAGACAGCAGATGTTAAGATCATGGAATTATGGGAAAGTTGACATCATGGAATTATGGGAAAGTTGACCTTTTAAAAGTATTAGTTAACAAAAACCACAAGGATAGTTGAAAGCACTCCTAAGTGACGTTTATAGATATATTTTTTATAAACTTTTAAGTACTGTATTTTCTAATATTTATTTATAAATTTACATATATTATTTTGAAGAAATACAGACATCGATTTGTAATATATATATATACACATAATTTTTTGATAATGATATATGCGGTTACTTGATGTGATAGTAAATCTTTATGTAATATCTAGAAGATTATCTGAATTTCTGGCTGTGGAAGAGTTTTCTGAAGGAGACCCTTTGATTCCTCTTTGAGATCACTTATTGGCTGGTGAAGCAGCCATATTGAATATTTAAAAAATTATGTTAAGTCACAAATTTTATCATGAATTAAGTTTATATTACTCAAAAATGACATAATATTTATTTTTTGAAACATAAAACACCAAAGAATGGAAGTAAGTTGAAAAAAGTATATTTATTGATATTCAAAGTAATAAAAAATATTATAAAAGTTAATATTTCTAATAATTATTTTCATATTATTTTATAAATTCAAAATTATCATGCACACAACTTAAAACTATTGTTTTGTTAGTAGGTTAGTTGGATGCATCATAAAATTTCTAAAAAATTGGTATATAATAACACTTACTTAAGGTAATCCATCACTTGAAAACTTCATAGAATAAAGACATTAGTACCTTTGATTTTTCTCAGTAGTCCCTCAAAGTGCATTTCCAAACAGGGGTTTGCAATGTATAAGACATCCCTAATAACATTTCTTATAATAAATTAATATTGATCAATAGTTAGTATAATTTGAATATTATAATAAAGAACTTCAATACAGTTTGTAATTTATTAAGAAGTACTACTAAAATAGTCACTATATACAAAATAAAATAATAAAATAAAATAAAAAGTGAATGAAATATTAAATTCATTATAGAGTTAAGCTTGAGGCACATAAATTAGTAGTTTATATATATTGTCAAAATCTTTACTTTTAGCATTTGCGTATTTTTATTAATATTAAAGTGCTGGCAATAGGTTATAGAAAAATCTAAATTAAGTCATGATATTTGGAAAATATGTTTTATTCTTGTTTCATATCAATTAATTCAAATACTGGACCCAAATTCACATCATATCAAAAATTGCAGATAATTTGTGATATAAATGTACACAATCACAAGTTGTTGTTTTTTTTTATGTTAGTTTCAACAATAATTTTTTCGTATATTTTTTATCAAATGTATATATATATGAATAAAATAATAATTAAAAAATATGCAGCTTTGAAATTTATATTGCAGTAGTGTTATAATTGGCCTAAATTTATGTACTGTCAAAATCATTACTTTTAGCATTTGCATATTTTTATTAATATTAATTAAAATGCTGACAATAGATTATAGAAAAATCTAAATCAGATCATGGTATTTGGAAAATATGTTTTATCTTTCTCTCATATCAATTAATTCAAATGCTGGACCCAAATTCACATTATGTCAAAAAATGCAGATAATTACACACACAATCACAAGCTTTTTTTTTTAATGTTAGTTTCAACAACAATTTTTTCATATGTTTTTATCATATATATATATAAAATAATAATTAAAAAATATATAATAAAATATTAATTAAAAAATATAGAAAAATAAATACTTACCATTAGGCCTCCCATAACATTCTCTTCAAAATGTAGTGGTAAAAAGTTTTATTTTTATCCATGTAATTTTCACATCGAATGCTTTTTCAGTAACTAAAAAAAAAAAATGAGAGAAAGACAGAAAAATTCAATTTACCTGATCACAAAAATTATCATAAAATTTTTATTTTTTATCATAGAAAAATAAAGTTTACCTTTACAGAAAGTAGAAGAAAAGCTGGCAACGAAGGTGTAAAAAGTGCTTGTGTAGACTGTGTAGATTTTCGTTAATTTTAAGTGAAAACCGGATGTTTATAATTTGAAATTTCTTGTGTCCTTTAAGCACTCATACTAACAAAGAAGTATAAAAGGAACCGAGCAGAACAAATTCCTAATATCTATTCCATAACTTTATGTTGTTGCAGCTATTATTACTATGTGATTATTCAAATAGTATATAAACATTTAGTGGCTTCTTAGCAACATGGACCATCCGATGTTGTGAGTTTATTGATTTTACCTCTGAGTTTAAGATCATAAACCACCATTGACTTTCTTTTCAATCTCTGGATGGCTCTTAACTGAAATATCAGTTGAGTTTTCTTGAAGGCAAAATAAATTCGTGTATGACTGAACTTTTTTTTGTAATATAATCATGTCAGGTAAAACTAAATGATAGTCTTTATTTCCAGGATGCTGTAAAGCAGCGAGCAGTTGGTGGATGAAGACAGAGGGTGCTAGGAATCTTCTGATTTCGTACCTAGGCTGTCATTTCATGACATCTTTTTATTTAAGCACTTACAACTGAAGATCATTTTCAAGTGAAGGAAAATTTCAAGAATTGGAAGAACTATCTAATATTCAATGGAACATTATTTGATTTTGTGAAGTTAGAAGAAATGGTGAAGAGACAATTGATTTAAAAAGTTGCCATGTGCTACACTTCAAAGGTACAAACATTGAAAGTACAAATGGAGTAGTATTCATTATAAACAGAAAGTGAAACAACAACAATGTGGAGATTGATGGTGTATCACACGAAGTGGCAAGATTAGTTTTTGAACTTAATAGTAAATACTAAATGCAGATAATTCAGGTTTATGTCCCAAAAAGCTCTCATTGTGATGAGGAAATAGAGGATTTTTATATGGATATACCAAAAGCTTTTGATCAGAGAAAATAACATTTTAAAATTGTTATGGGAGACTTTAATGTTAGAATTGGTAAACAGTTGAAAGAGGAAAGTCTTTTGTGGGTAAATTTGGTTATGGTGATAGAAATGAGAAAGGACATGGAAGCATCCAAATGAAGGTACATCAGAATTGGATTATATTTTGACTAACAGAAAATATGTATTTCAAGATTGTAATGTTCTTAATAAATTCATTACAGGTAGTAGTCTTAGAATAGTGATATGTATTACACATTAATGCAAAACTAGAGAGATAAAAATCATTAAGCAAAACAATATTCCCAGTTGATATTCCTAATCTACAGAAACATTCTAATGAATTTAAATTAGAACTTGCAAATCATTTTTAAATATTAACAGATTTTAAACATGATTCAATTTGAACAAAATCAATAGGAATATAACTGATACATATTTAAAAACTACAACAAAGATAGCTGGTACTAAAAAGGCAGTAATTGGCCAGGAAAATTTCTACTGAGATGAGAATTTATGAAAAAAGGAATATGAAAATATATAAAAATGATGTATTAAGAATGATTGAATATCTAGAATTTTGTAAAATGGTGCAAAAAAGAGTTAATAATGATATAAGAAAATATAATTGTGAATTAGCAAGGAAAGCTATAAAAAGGAATAAAATTTTCCAAGAATTTAAAACAACATCTTGGTATAGTAGGGAAAAGCCAATAAACATCACATGATCACCATTTCTTATGCTTGCTTTTAACTGTTATTAAAACAGGCAAAACTCACTATATGTATTGCCACACACAGCAAGCTAAAGTAATCAATGGATGCCAGAAGGCTTGTGCATAAAATCCCACTTAGTGCCTACTCATCCAATATCCTGATTAGTTTCTGGCTTATATGACTATATAAGCTAATGAGCTTGGATTAAAAATATTAAGGTGTTTTCAATTTAAGACTCATAGTTTTTTAGTTAAGTGGAGATAAAAGGTGGATGCTAGAGGGTTGCATTAGATCCTCAGATCTAGGTACAATGCTCTCAGATCCAAGGCTCCTCACTGATGAAGGCCACAAGCCAGAAACTATTCTGGGGATATTGGATGAGTAGGCACTAGGTGGGGATTTTATGCACAAGCCTTCTGGAATCCATTGATTACTCTAGCTTGCTGTGTGTGGCAACTATGTATAGTGAGTTTTGCCTGTTTTATTAGTAGGGAACTTCTGCAATAAGAAACAAAAGGTGAAACTATTACTAAAAAGAGAAATGATATCATAAAATATATAGAAGGTTCTAGAAGAGTTCTATCAAGAATTATGTAGCAATAAAGAACAGGAAAAATATTTCCTACAACTATATCTTCTTAATTACCTAAGATTTTAAATGAAGAAGTGAGACATGCAATTAAATTTATGAAGAAAGGAAAAGCTCCAGGTAGTGATGGAATTATAATCGATATGTTAAAATATGCAGGTGAAGAAATAAAAATGATTTTGGCAAAGTTATAAACCAAATATAAATATGTACCAGATAATTGGAAGAATCCAGTAATAATATTAATATTTTTTTAAAAATGACAAAGAAGATAATAGAAATTACATATCTGTCATTTCTTTGTCAATTCTATACAAAAAAAAATTCCAAGATAATTATAATTAGTCTACAACAAACTTTGGATTTCAGTTAATCAATAAACGATCTGACTTTAAAAGTGTTTTTAGTGCAATGAACCATACCCAAGTATTAAGAGAAGTTACAAAAATGACCAATGAATATCAATTGCCATAAATACTTTGAATTTGGGAATTATGAAAACCCATTTGATTCCATAATCATTTCTTCAGTCATCAAGCTATAGATCCAAGATATTGTCATATTTTGAAGAATATTTATAAAAATGCAACAGTAACAATTAGATTATGTAATGATATTAGAGTATAAGACAAAGTGATTCCATATCTCAAAAACTTTTCACAGAAATGCTGCAAGAGGTATTCTGTAGATTAAAATGGAAAGTTAAAGGAATAAAAGTAAATGGAGATTGTTTATGTTAACTAGATTTTTCAGATGATGTAGTTGTTTTTGCATATAATGGTTCAGAGCTTCAGGAAATGTTGCAAGAGTTATCATATGAAGCAAGAAAGTAGGACAAAGGTAAACATTAAAAAGACTAAAATGATGTTCAATTGATTTTCTCAAAAGATGAAAATAAAAATTGATAATGATTAGTTAGAAGAAGTTAACATTTACAAATACCTTGGTCAGACTGTTACTACAGATGGAAACATAATGAATAAAATTAAATTTGGTTGGGAGGCCTTCGATGGAAATAACTTAATATTAAAAGGAAATAATTTTTAATAAATATGTTTTACCAGTTCTTCCTTATGGATCTGAGGCTTAGACATTTAACAGAAGAATAATATAGAGATTTCAGATTAGTGAACAAAATATGGAGAGATGTATGTTAGGAGTAACAAGAAGAGATCGAAACCAAAAGGGGTGAGAACAAATGAGTGTTACTGACATTAAAACAATTAAGAAACTAAAATGTAATTAGGCTGGACATATTGCTAGAAGATATGTTAGTATATGGATAGTTGAAATCACAAACTGGATTTTAAAAGATTGTAAAATACCTAGAAAGAGATCATGTGTGAGATTGTTGGGTGAAATAAGGAAATGTGCTGGGGTGATGTGGACAAGGAAGGTTAGAGATTGGAGAGACCATCATGCTGTAGTGGATCGATAATGATTGAAAATGTAGTGATGATGATTTAAATTTCCATGCTTTGTTCCACTGATTAAAAAATTGATTAATCTTGGCTCATGTTTGAGGCTCCATTTTGTGTTCCAAGCTTCATTTTATCAAGATATATGAACATAGAAAACTTACATTTATGCCTAAAATTAGAAAAAAGGTCAAATTGCAAATAATATTTAAATTTTATATAAACAAATATGCAAATAAAAAAAAAGTTAATTTTAAAATATAAAAAAAAAGAATTTATAAAAAAAAAAACAATGTATAAATTTTATATTTACAAAAAACGTTTTAACTTTATTATCTTATTATAAAGTAAATGTTCTTTTATGCTGTAGTCTTAAAATCTAATTAATTATTTAATCTTGTTTTTTCAATTACATAAGAGGATTACTGTGCTTACATTAAGTGTTTTTGACATTAAGAATCTTTTTTGTAGTATATATTATCATACTATATTAAAGAAAAAGATAATTTTTCTCATTATTTATATACATATATATATATATACGTCACATATATGAAAATATTTTATGTATCAGGCTGATTCCTGACAGTTTGACTTTAATTTTGCCCAGGGCAGTTGGCTTTCATTAGTTCATGGTAAAGTGTTTTGTAATTAAGTAATTATAAATGGATAACATTATATATTAAATATTTCCATCTAAAACATTTATTAGAATAATATATTACAGCACATATATTTTTGTAGTTATACATTGGACTATTTTCATCATCTAAATGAATTGTTGAATGATTTTAGAAAAAAATTTAGCATATTCAATTGTTAGTAGTGATTCACAGATTGGTTTTTTCCCCTTTTCTTTGTGTCTTGTTGGCGTGACTAGTGACATGTAGCATGGGAATTGGACATGTCAATTTTAGATTCATTAGTACTGAATTTGAAGTGATATTTTTTTTTCTGTATCAAAGCGTCGGCCGGGAAGTGAACCCTAAGACAACTGCTTGTAAGGCAACTGTGCTAACCACTCAGCCATCAATGCTCGATAAATGATATTCTATTTAAGAATGTTATTTTGCTTTTTCAACTAGATGATGGAAATAGTTCAACATATAATTATAATTAAAATGCTATCGTAACAAATCTTCAGACAAACAAAATCACATCCATTGAAAGTATATTTTGAAGATTGCACATAAGAATGTAAATAAAGTTATTCTTTATAAAAACCATTTAAAATTAAGATCAAAATTTTGAAATTAAATTAACATAAATTTGATTCTGAATGATAATCAAAAAGTGTTCCATGATTTTTATACTAATAAGAATGATTCAGCAAGAAAAAGCATATGGAGTTTATATGAATCTTGTGAAGATAAGAAAAATTCATTTTGATCTATTTATATATTCATTGCATAATGATAACTGGAGAGAATATACAATGAACTAGCCCACTTACAGATTGATAAACGACTACAAAAATGATCAGAAAAAAATGGAACCTCTTAAGTTCCTTGTGTACATTAAATTTAAACTATTTAAATTTGGAGTATCATAATTTCTCAATTAAAATTTTATACTTATTTATGGTTGTTTTATGTATGCATTGTCTTTATATGCCTATGACATGTTAGTTTAAGACATTCTATTTTTTTCAAGTTGTTGCTAAGCAAATGTAAATAAATTGGCATTATAGTCATACTGGATAGTTCTTTATACATATAACTCTTCTTAACTTTTTATTCTGAATTATTTTATAGCTCTATCGAATTTTCCTTCTTTTCTTTAGCTATGTAATTCTATAAGTAATATTAATATGCTTCCCAAGAAAAGTTTTGTTGATCATTGCTTTCGACCTGGAGAGTCGTAATCATCACACTCCAAATAATAGCACCAATT
This sequence comes from Epiperipatus broadwayi, assembly GCA_028023455.1. NCBI lineage: Eukaryota > Metazoa > Onychophora > Udeonychophora > Euonychophora > Peripatidae > Epiperipatus > Epiperipatus broadwayi. Next base: position 810,631 of record JAQFVV010012451.1, on the reverse strand, counting down.
TGGCCAATAGCAAAAAGAATAGAGATCATGTGATGTAAACTATTTTTCTAGTAGTAAACTAACAATTTGCTACATTTTGCCTAATTTTCTTTTACATATTTAACCTTAAATTCCCCTGCCACTGCCCTTCCTACTTCTTTTTATTCATCCAGTAGTATTTGTCTTCATTCTACCCTGGAGACATTGTAAGCTTGAATAATCAAAGGATACTATATGTCATAAAACTATAATATCCATATTCCTAGATCATTTCTGGTCTGCCTTCATCAACACGACTATAAATTAAAGCTGAAATTAACGAGCTTATTCATCTATGAGCCACTTTTTTTTAATATAAAAGGTAATAGTCTGAAATTTGAAAAAAAAACTCAATGTTTTGAATCATTGCTAATTTGTTTGCCTAATTATGAAGTTCTAACACCAATTTCTATATATTTTAGAGATATCAGGTTCAATCCAGCTGGAAGTCTATAAGAAAGTCATGTGGCATTGTTAGTATACTACTTCTTTTTATATTAGTAGCTATCTTTTTATCTTTTTTACAATGACATACTGTGAGTGTATTTCTTTTGATTTTTCAATCAGTGCATTTATCTTTATCCTATGAATCTTTTCTTAGATATCCATTGAACAACTAGCACCAGGCTGGGACAGCTATAGCTATGCCATAAAAGAAAAATGAGCTGAAAAACTTTTCATGGTTTATGCATTCCAGAGTCAAGCTCATAATGAGTCATGAATATAATGTAACCACTAAATCATTACAGTCTTTTTTTTTATTCTACGAATGACCTTTTTTTTTACTTTGCTATTTATTAAAGGAAAATTATTAAACTATGAAAGTAGTGATTGGATGACAGACTTGTGAACTAAAAGGTCCTTGATAAAAGGTCCACTTGTTTCTTCTTGTGTTTGAACATCATCTGATCTACTAAGTGGTTGATTATCATGTCTGTTTTTGTATGTGGTTGATTGATGGATTTAAGAGTTAAATATTACTCCCAAAGTCGCTAACCACTCATTCTTTGTTTTATGTAAAATCAAAGTGTTAATATTATTTAAACACCAAACTTTTGCTAAATAAAAGTTATTCACGCTCTTCTTTAACATATCTAGCAACAGAAAATCTCTTTCTTTTTTTAAATATAGTGACTTTAGATAATACAAATTTGTTAAATATTATTTTAGCTGTCTAAAATTATTTTCAAGCTCTTTTTTAAAAAATAATTTCAAGATATCTTTTTAATTCATGATTTTTTAAAGCTTTAATTACAATTGATATAGAATGGAGTCTTTTCAAAAGCTATGAACCTTAAGCATACTGAAAATTGGCATTCATTTCATTTTTGAATTATTATTTTATTATTATAATTTTATTTATAAGTGTCAAGCTTTCTGTATTTATAACTTTGGCATTGTTCACTGCAAATAAGATATTAAGGATTATTTATTAACCCTTGAGTAAGCTAGAGATTATATCATTCCTAATCCAGATATATAAACTTTAATTAAAAGATTAATTAACCTGCTTTTTAATTAAATATGTGGAATAATTAATCGAACTTCATTTCTCTTTTCCATATGTAATGGATAATGTCAGTATTATAAATGCAGAAAGTCTGACACTTATATATCAAATTATAATAATGTGATGTTGATAAGTACTAAACGCATGATGGAGACACCTAACCCAAATGGAGTGTTGGTTCGGCATGAAATGCTTTTTGGAAAGGAGCTGTTTTATTCACATGTTTCAAGAATTTGGGGTGAAATGGATGTTTTTAGATATAACTAAAAAAAATATGATTTTTATTATTATTATTTATAAATAATTAATTAGAGTCATAATGATAGTTGGAACACATGGAAAATGCCCATAGTGCCGATAAACTGGAAGGATGGAGGGACATGTTGAAACATATTAATTGCAATAATTATGATTTTTTTATATTTATTTTACCAATGGGCATGAAATATTTACTCATTAAAACAGAAAAAACTCTCTCCATATAGTAGTGCCACTCAGTGCCAACCAGAGTAATCAATGGATGCCAGAAGGCTTGTGCATAAAATCCCTATCCAGTGCCTACTCATCCAATATCCCCAGCCTAGTTTCTGGCTTGTGGCCATTGTCAGTGAAAACCTTTGGATTTGAGAATACTGCACCTAGATCTTAGGATCTAATGCAACCCTCCAGCAGCCACCTTTTATCTCTACTTAATTACAAAACTATGAGAATAAAACTGAAAACACAATATGTTCAATCTAAGTTCAATAGCTTATATAGTCATATGGGTCTAAACCCAGTTCAGTACCCATACATTTTGGTGTTTTTGGCTCTTTAACAATCATAGCCACCACTATCCTATTAGGCAGGATTGGTGTTAAACCACTAAACATCACATGATCACTACTTCTTATGCTAGCACATTACTGTTATTAAAACAGGCAAAACTTTCTCCATATAGTAGTGCCACTCAGTGCCAACCAGAGTAATCAATGTAATCAGAGTAATGTGCTAGCATAAGAAATAGTGAATATTTGATGTTTAGTGGTTTAAATATTTACTCATTTGCCAAGTTGGAAGCCAATCAAGTACTAATTGTTTAATAACAATTTCTGTTTTAATGATTCAATAGGCTTTATTAGTTTATACAGTAAATATTTTCATATATTTGTGTTAATATCTTATACAGTTTATCATAATAATAATAGTAACTGGATCAAGGGTTATGCCAGCTGTGAAAGGTAAAAATCACATATTCAACATTTGAATGGCATTGTTATGCTTAATGTTATTACTTTGTTGTGCAAATATCGTATGACCTACCAAGCAAGTGATAATAGAATTTATAATTATGAAATATCATAGACTTGAAGAAAATAGCTGCTCAAATAGTTATCAAACTATCATTATTATTGGTAAAGAAATAAAAATGGTTCTATTGCTTGGGAATTTCCAAGAAATTTGAATGCAGGAATTGATGCATGGTAGGGAATCATGGACCTTATGTTTCAAAATCAGATATTCTACCACTGCATTATACAATGCAGGATGCTATTATTGATCATACTTTGTATACTCTGAGTTTAGAATAATATAGGGGATTTGAACACAGACTTTCAAACTCCTTTTGGATGTCTACTCTATCTCATACAACCAATGTACATGATCACACCCATGTGTAAAAGATAAATGATCTCCAATATACGTATTTCTTCCTGCTATCAATATAAACCAAGCAGTGATTATATACATATATGTGTGGATGATGATGATCTGAAGTAACTGATGAGTGCTGATTCAGCAGGATATACATATATTGGAGATCGTTTATCTTTTTCACGTGTGTGGTCATGTGTATCAGTTGTATGAGATAGAGTGAATAGCTGAAGGGAGCTTGAAAGTATGTGTTCAAATCCCCTATATTATACATATACAGAATTTATAAATTATTTACTGTATGTTTATTAAATTGATATGTAAATGCAAGTTCTCCTTTGCTTCATCTATTATGCCTTTAGGATAAGAATGCATATAGTATGAACAAATTATATTAGCTAACTATATATTATCTTTTAATGTATTATAAAATTATTATTATTTTATCTTTAGGTAGCAGTGTACACAGTGCTTATATTGCTCTTGGAGTTCTAATAGTCTTCTTAATAATTGTTACATTTTTTGGTTTATTTATCTGGAGGAGGTTAGTTTTACAATATTGTTCTTTTTATTTTAAAAAATCATCAAATAATTTTTAAGAAAATGAATTCCCTAATAAATTGGGGAATGATGTTTTTTCATTTATTTAATTATTATTATTATTTATCTATTTTTGGCTACTATTCCATTTTGTTATTTTATATAATTGTAACTGTCCATTTATCCTCATATAATTATAGGAATGTAATGTTTTCATGATGAAATTTTCACAAAATGTATTTAATATATAAAAATTTCAGCTGACCACCAGTCTTTTTCACATTTTTGAAATATTTTTCACATCTCTCTTTCAAACTACAACCTAATGATTTTTCTTAATTATATTTCTTATAACACATTTTTCAATGCTTTATTTAAACAAAACACTTATTTATACGTATGTTTTAGTGGAGAAGATATAAATTAAATGTTAATATCGATAGGCTTAATGTTTTCGAGGATCCATGTCTCATAATCATAGCCATCATAAAAAATTATAATAAAATATATGCAAAGATATTTAAATAAGCCAGTGTTACATACCCCATTTCTTCGAGATCTCGAAGCAAGTATTTTTTCTATTGATAGCATGGATGTTTCCATTAATGTAGAATGCTTTTATTTTTCTCTTATGATCTGCTTTATTTAATAACAGTTTTGACTGACTAGCAGTCTTCTTCAAATAGTTGAAATATCTTACTGAAAGATATTTCAGAATGTCTGAAGAAGACTGTTAAACAGTCAAAACTGTTGTACATTAAATAAAGCATTGTGACAAAATGCATTATGAGAAGTGTGTACTTATTTTTTTTAAAAGATATAAAGAAGCAATGTAATATGAAGGGATGAAGTTTCATCACATATATTTTATTCACATGAATAAAACCATCTGAAAAAGATAAATGCCACCCCACCCCCCCAGATGCATTTCATGCTGAATCAGCAGTGACAGTTGAGTCAGATCATCATCCTTCTCATATGTCTTCATAATCATAGAATTTTTTATCTAGGACGGGAGACATTTGTGGATCCCAGAAATATGGCACTTTTAGATTAAATTGCAGTAATTTCATATTGATAAATGTTAAATCAAGGAAGATGACGTCATGTGGCTCATAGGTTATCTGAAGAGTGCTTGTTTGCCATGAAATGTTTTTTATTTGTGTGATTAAGATATGTATAATAAAATGGAAAGTTATATCGGTAAGATGTTATGCATGGATAAAGATGAATGAATGTTGAATTGATTTTTTCATTGGTTTGTCTTTAATAATAATAGATATTGAATCACTAATGAAAATTTTATGCCTATATCTGGGCTAGAAATAATGATTATTTGTAGTCTATTAAATGATTAGTAATAATCATTAAAGTATTTATCTGGGGGGGGGGGGGACAGGAGTGCCATAATTGCGATTGCGTAAGTTTAGCACCTGTAAAATAGGCAATTCACCAAGAAGTAGTATTAAAAAACTCGGAGATGTAAACTTCAGTCTCAGCTTGTGAAACATTCATGATTCGGTCACCAATGTATTATTTCTCAGTGCATTAATCTATTACTTATATATTTTGATATAATGTTTATTTATCAAGATTTATTTAATAAAATGAGTTTATATAACTCTTTTACCGTAAGTGATGAGCGTTATTGAAATAGACTGATTTATAAAAATATCTGAATATATTTATTAACATCAAGTTGTTCTATGGTTACTCGAATTAATAATGATAATGCTTCAAGACAATTGAAGCTGTGAAGTTGGTTATGAAATATACATCCTGCTGAATAATTGATGAATTTTTGAAAATGGTATGGCAATCACATAATGTTTCATTCACCATTAGAAAAATGACAATATTATTATTAATGATGATTTTAAAAGGTTTAAAGCAATTGCCTTCCAACAAAGATCTACATTTACTATCAATTGACACATTTTGAAAACTGCCAATTTCTTTCATTTTTAAATTAAAAAAAAAAAAAAAATGACCCGCATGTTTGTAAATAGTTACTATACATAAAGGATGGTATAAGTCGGCGTTTCCCAAACTTTTCATATGCTAGACCACTTCATAAATCTTGAAATATTAACGATCATCTTGGTTATTTTGTGTGGGGGGGGGAGGGGCAGATATTAATAATAAATAAATTAAGCAAATATAAGGATTGAAAAAACAAAACATTCTCAAATTTTAATTATGTAAAATAAAACACAGTTTAGTAAATGATTAGGAAAGGTGAATAACTCCATGTGTGTGTATGTTTAAAATTAAATATATATATATCAATCTTTAACTTAGGTTTAAAGTTTATATCTGTGCTAGAGATAATCTCTAGTTTAGTAAATGATTAGTAATAATCATTATTGTATTTATCTGAGATGGATGGTGTCAAAGTTGTGAGTGGAGGAAGTTTGACAGTTGTAAATAAAAATGTAGCAATTTAAAATAATCTAGTCTATATATTAAGTAAAATTACATTCTTAATGATTTTAATGTTTTTAAGTCTTTAAATTATAAATTCTCTTGATATGAGGCACAATATTAGAATGAAGGCATTCTCATATCCAATGTAGCATTCATGTACTTTGATTTGGTTGCAACATAATATGAAAATCCTGCCTCGTGTGAACATGTCATTGTAAAAGGAAACAAAATATGTATAGTTAGTTTTGATACTTTGTGTGTCACTAATTAAATCAATTATATTTTTATAATCACTTGCCTTGAAGCCTATTATCATTGTAAATGGATTCTGAATCCAGGAATTGTCCTCATTTGACATGGAAAAATGTTGCAAACGTGTTCATTGTAAGGCATGCAAATATTCTAAAATTATATTAGGAACTTTATCATCCATTTTAGAATTTATTTCAACCAAAAATTTTTGCCAAGTGGGAAAACAATCAAAAATATTCTGTTCATCTGTAGAAATCCAGGATTATAGCTTATCTGTCAAAAGATGCAATTTTTATTTCGTGCATTAAAAATTAAAATATTCTTTTCTTGTAATGATAAGTTAATTCCATTGCTTTTAGTAAAAACATTTGTCAAATACACAAGACTTATTAACTATGAAGGATTTACTAAAAATTCAATGAAATTCTGTCCTAAATTATTTGATGTGAAAAAACCAATAACTCATTATGAAGTTCAAAAAGTCTCAATAACATTTTCCTTCTGGATAGCTATGTCACTTCAGTTTGTAATAAAAGTTTCCTACCCATTTCATCGCACTAAATTTTAAATAATCTGGAGTTGAAGTGGATGCGATTTCACATAGTCAATAATTTCTGTGAGATATAATAAATAATTTGTTAAAGTAAATAAATATTCCTTTCTGTAATTGAACATTAATATATGTAGATCATATATGCTGTTATTCTCATGTGATTTAGCTTAGTCATAGAATGATGGACATGAGAGCTAAATGGCTCTTGGTTGAAGCTTAATCTATCAGTTTTATTATTTACAATATCTGCCCTTTAAATGAATCTTAAAAACATTGAGGAAAACTAAAAGCAGTAACAAAAAATGGGCTAAATTTGTTACAATAAGCATATCAGCATTTGTTTACATATAATATTCGTACTAATTAGTTTATTCACAATAAAATTCTAGACGTATAACTTTACTAATTAGTTTATTCACAATAAAATTCTAGACGTATAACTTTTCACTTTACCACATAATTTTTAATTGCACAAATAACGACAACTGAAAAAAAGTAAATGTCCTTCAAAATAGATTTTATGCTTAACTGGCAAATTTTATTTGATTCAGGTCACAATGTCTCAATTTTTACGTGTAAATATACTTTAAACTTTTCATTTTGCTACATATAGTTTATACTTTAATCATATGAATAAAGATATCAAAAAAGGTAAATGACCCTCAAAATGAATTTTATGCTCTTCACTTGACATCCTTGAATTAAGTTGGTATAACTTGATATTTATAAATAGTGAACAAGGATAATGAACATATGTAAGAAGTTGTGACCCGGACCAAGTGCACCTTGGGGATCTTTTGAAATGTTTGTTTTTATGATTAAAAATTATGTGATGAAATGAAGGCTTATAAGTACATTTATGCATGGGGGTGAATGAAATTAAATTAATTATTCCATATGATTTGTAATACAAGAGTATTAAATTAAGTCACATGATATATGACTTGATTTCCTTGTAATTATTGTTATTGCTTTTAAGGCTTTGGTGATTTTATATTGCTAAAGCTATTAATATACGATGTATCTGAACTTAGTTCAGTCCCATATAGCTATTTAAGCTAGATAGCTGGATTTGAAGACATATGGATGTCTGAAAATTTCAGATTTTCTACTTAATAGTTAAACATTAGATAAAGTGCTGGGCTTGACTTGGTATTTTAAATCTAATGCTTGAATATCCTAATGCCTCACTGATGAAAGCCAGAGTTAGAAACTGGTCTGGGGATAGGGATGTTCTAAAAAGCTTGTTAAGACCTATTGGCGTGCTCATTATATAATAATAGGTATATTAATCTTTAAAGTTTAAAGCATACGTCTGGGCTAAAAATGATGTGGTAATTTCTAGCATTATAAATTGATTATTAATAATCATTAAAATATTTATCCTGTGAAGATGATGTCATAATTATGAATGCAGGAAAGTTAGCATCTTAAATCAATTAAATAATAATAAATTTTAAATTATAAGCGTTAATAGAAATGCATTTATTTTGAATTACTGATATAATTAGACTTTTAAAAATAATTCTGTTATTTTTTTTAGGCGGAAAAAACGAAGGCACGATGTTTCTGATAGCACATTAACTTTTTCTAATCCAACTTACAATACATCCAGTGGAGATGTGAACATTGAGAGGAGGGTAAGACCTTGGCGCTTTATGAGATATGATAAAAATGAGGTAATTGAAGGTATTTTAAATTAAAAATATTAAAATTATACTTACGTGCTTTTTATATTTGTTGGAGTCCGTATTTGTAAAAGTAAAAATAAAGTGCCACATATTGATTTAAAGCAAGAAAGAAATATTTAAAATCTTAATTACAGAAAAAAAAAATAGCACAAGTTCTCTGTCTGCTGAGAAGTGGGAATAATTAAGCATTAGCATACTGTAATTTAGTGATTTCATTTGGTCATCATCAGGAGTATTTTGTCGTTGCCTTCCATTTTTATTATCAGTATTATTTTTTATTATCTGAGACTCCTTGGAATAAAATGGAAGTGAAAATAGTTTTGTCTGTGTTGTTTTATATTTTATCCCTCTTTTCTTCCAATGCGTAAGCTTGTGGTTAAGACCTATAGAGGTTCATACCTTCGCATTTTCAACCGCACATGCTTTAGGTTTATTGCCTTAGTAAATACTACTTTATTAAAATAATTTTTATTGGAGATGTAATATACTTTTAATCTATCACATGCACTTGTATGATTTTTCCAATCCCTTCACCTTCTTTTTTTGGTCACAAAATCAGACTATAATATTATTTTCTTATGAATCTATTATATATTGAACTATTGTTTTGTTTTTTTGTAATTATTATTGACAAATTAGATTTCTACTGCTGTATTTTTCCACATGGATAGTTTTTAGGTTTTTTGGTATTATTCCTACCATGATGAATTACTCAGGTGATATCTTCATCTGGTAATAATTATTCAAAGCTTCCCTTTATGGTACATGACATCCTAGAATCCTGGCATGACTAATCCATGTCAAATATATACCTGTTACCAGTATTTCACATATATACACTTCACCAAGTTGTAAAATATGCTGACTTGTGTGATTTTCTGCTTTTTATTTTTAGTGATTTTGTGCTATCAAAATGGCGAGATATATTTATTATGGAAAAAGGAAAAAACTCATTACGATACTAAATAAAAACAGGTAGGTGTGAGTTTTTAATACAGTATTTGTTATGAGTTTTTATTTTGGCACTTTGTGCTGTTAAAAACATTTTTCCTCCTCCTGATATAATATGGCATTTTGTGCTATCATAAACACCCAGCACATATAATGCTAAATTTAAAAACACACACACAAAGTTTTATCTTTCTTGTCATTTGTAAGCAATATGGTTTTATATTTAAAATTACATCTGTGGTTAAAACTGTATATATTTGTGTTATTTTTTTATTTGCTAAAACTTCATATAATTTTAAAAAAAAAAAAAAAATTAAATATAAGGTTAAACTTGCAGTTCGCCATTTTTAAATAAAGCCAAAACTTTATCTTACCGTTTTCCATTATTTTTTATTAGGTTAAAATAAAAACATAAAGTTAAAATTTTGTTACATCTTGCCATTTAAAAAATGTTTCAGGGTTTTTTATTTTTCCTTTTTCCATAATGAATATATATATATATATTAGATCTGAAATTTGATATTATACATGCTGGATGTTTATGACAGCCCAAAGTGCCTTATTACGCTGAGAGGGAGAAGGATGGCTTTGACAGCACAAAATTCCATAATAAAAAGTCACAAAGATATTAAAACCTCACAATGCGTTTTTTTCTTTTTTCCATAATGAATATATCTATCCATTTTTTTTTTTTTTTTTTAGATTTGAAGGTTGGTATTACATATGGTATGACATGACTTCGGTGATTTATAATTCTAAGTTTGTGATAAGTTTAAAATAACACATCCATGGGATCCGCAGACAAATTTTATCGATTAATTTGGTCTGCACATCCCTTTGAAGGCATTATTTTAAACATATTACAAACTTCGAATAATATATAAAGTTAGTGATTATAAATGAGACTGTAAACAATAAATTGCTAACTTAATTATAAAACTTCGAATAATACATTTCCAGAATAATATAATATAGCAGGGATAATATCAAAGTACTATTTTTGTTAAAATAACATTTTTAATGTTTTATTCAAAATAAGTGGTAATTATAATTCTTATAATTTAAGGAAAGCTAATGTTTGTTTTACTTTTTTAAAAAATAGAAACGACTAATATTGATACTAACCTTTTTTCATTTTGCTATTTTAAAAACGTTTTACATTTTAAAACTTTTTTGCATTTTCAGGTGATCTGTTGAAGCTTAAAATCTGTCCAAAAGAAATAAATGTCAATTTAATATTATATATATATATAATCTAAACAATTAAATAAGATAATTTATTTAAAAAGTTAATCTTATCGAAACACTATAATTAATATCTTAATTTTTTAAATACTATATTAAAATTTTATATATAAATGTGTCAAATAATAGATGTGAAATGCTTTTAATTATAATATTTAAGTTGTAATTAAAACTAATGACTAAGTTGCACTAATCTGTTTAATTGTGATAATAAGTTGGATTATTTCCATTTGAAATGTGAAAATGTTTTTTCAGGAATAAACTTACTGATGAAGATTTCACAAGAAATTGTTAAACAGTGAGAAGATCATATTCTAAATTACCTGGAAAAATAAAAGAATGTCAAAAGACAAACCTTTCAAGTCTCTAAGGGCATATGAGAAGCCATACTGTAATAAACAATCTATCAACTTCATCAGTTAAAAATCTTGGCTCTAAACATCTTACAGATGTTGAATTATCTGTTCTTGGAAAAGGTTTAAATTTCATCATTACACTATCTACTCTCCCATTATTAGATATAATTTAAGCCACCCAAAAATTACTTCTAGAAGAAGCAGCAGAATTATGCTAGAAGTTAAAAGAACAGTCATCAAAAACATAACCCTTTGATGTGATGAGAGAAAGCTATTAAATCTCAAACAAGATACATCTCTAATCATTCTTCCTGTTGACAAAGGTATCATTACAGTTGTAATGGATACAACTGATTATGATAATAAAATACAAGAACTCCTCACAGCAGTGGCAAAAAATCCAATGCTAAGAACAGAATTAAAGTTATAATCATTACTTTGGAAACATTGCAGATATTTCAGTGTTTCAGAAAAAAGAAATTTAACATCGTACTTTAGCAATATTTCTAATCTTTATGGACTTCCTAAAATCCATAAAGACTGATTATTAGTTTTAGAAATTTATCATGTCATAATTTGTCAATATTTCTTCTCAAAATTCTTAGTCCTTTATCATATGGGATACCATCCATTATCAGGGATTCTGAGCACTTTGTAGAATTAATTCAAAAAATGGAGATTGAAAGAACTGACATATTGATAGGATTTGATGTGGAAAGTTTATTTACAAATGTACCATATGATGAAGCATTGTCTATTGTAAGAAAAAGATTATATGATAATAATAGTCTATAAATGACAACTACTCTACCTATTAATAGTATAATAGAGCTATTAACATTCTGCATAACAACAACTTACTTTCAGAATAAAGAAGTCTTCCAACAAAATCAAAGTATGGCCATGGCATCACCACTATTATTCTTGTTTAGCCATATTTACATTTCAGAATTTGAGACCATAGCCATAAATACTACTCCATTTCTATCTAAACTATGTATGGCTTTACTATCTTGATGATACATTTGTTGTATAACCATATGATGCAGCAAGGTTACAGACATTCTGGATGCACGTCAACAACATATCTTCTTCAATTAAATTTGCAATGAAATCAGATCAAGAAAAAAAAAGGCATTTATAGATGTTCTTGTGACAAGACTCTCTCAGGGCAAAGTCAAAACAATAGTTTATAGAAAACCATTACACAATGGTAAGCACTTAGCATATATCTATCATACCAGAAGCACAAAACATGGGATTATATTATTACTATGGAACAGAGCAACAGAAGTTTTTAAGAAATTAATGATTTGCTAAAAGAAAAGATCTTCATAGGACAAACTCTCATGAATGGTTATCCATCAACTGTCATCAAGAAAACCTTTAATAGACAATAAAAGCAGACACCAAAAGGGAAAATAATTATTGCTATTGTAGTGTATCCATACATAATAGGAATAGCAGACAAATATTAGAACAATTTTCCAAAGTCATACCACATTTTGAGGAATTCTAACATCTACAAAGCCTAAACTGGAAATGCTGAAAAACAAAAACGATGTCTATGAAATACTATGAGAATATGGAAGGAAATGTATTGGTGAGACCAGTTTCTTGTTTAAAAGCAATTGACAGAATACAAATTAATGATTAGAAAAGAAAAAACAGATGTGTCTACAGTAGCAATCCATATGTGTACTAATGTACATATTGTAATACAACCACCGTTCGGTTAAACACCAGCCGCACTTAATTATGTGATCGACCGTTTTACCCCCGATGATGATTACCACAAGCAAGAAGCCAATATACACCCCCAAAATTGAGTATATATTCTTAATTGAACACTGACATAATATAAAATATCATCCCAGCATTATATTTCCCAATTAAACGCTTCTTCTCTGCTGGGCAAATTATTTGAATCGAATAATTTGTTCTGCCCAGTGCTTGGAATATTTATAAATTTATTCCCGGAATTATCACGGTACAGCAGGAATATCAATTATAGCCCTTCCTTCTTTCCCTTTAGTTACGATACGAAAGGACTTACTTATCCATTTCGATTGCTTTATTATTATTACTCCTCACTTAATAAACTTGTTAGCTCGAATGACCTAGATTTAATTCACTCTAAATATTTATTCGCTTGGTAAAGAAAAGAAAAACGCAAATGACTATTTACTTCCTTTTATAAATAAACTTTTAATTTTGCAATTCGTTATTTCTAATGACATAATAAAATCATAAAACACACATATACCTATCACACACCAACATAATATACACATAAATAAAATAGTAAAGAATATAATTCAAATTAAACCTTAAATAAATTAGCGTAACCCAATTGTTACTTTCTTATACATTATTATAGTAAAATCATAAGTTCTTTTAATTATATTTGTCCGAAGTATTGCGCAAATTTTAATAGTTTTAGTTTCTGACTGATTTCTTTGTTCACAAATTAATTCTGACATGCATGTATTAATAATAGTTACCTAGGTATGGAGTCCTCAATGAAGGATCAACCATCGAGTGGGAAAAAATTCCCTTTTGCAGAGGTGGTTGCTCGCTTTTCCGACGTCCCAGTTAGTGGAGTGAGAGTTTATAATCTTTTGGCGTGGGTTTGATTTCTTTCTAATTCCAACTTTCAGTATGTATTCATCCCTTTAAATATCCTATTACGAATCTTCAGGCAGATCTGGTTCCATAATGGCGGTCTCTTATCGGCAGCATTTTAGATGTTATAGGTAGTGAGCGAATGGTTGGACGGAGATAGACCGAGCAAACGCCCGTTATTCGCCACTAGCCCTCCATGTTAGCGTACCCAACTAAGTTCGTTAACATTTGAATAATACGTCCTCGCTATTCTCTAGACGGTTTCTTCCCTTCTATTATTTTTTTATGTTAAGTTTGCCAGCAAAAGAAAACACAACCAGTTACTTCTAAATCAGCTCTGCTTATTCTCTCTGCTATCGTTCTATAGAATGTTACTAATTGCATCATTCCTTTTCATTCTTTATCTTGTACCAATCTATCTGGAATTTTTTGTACTAGTTTTACATTTTTTCAATTTTATAATTACAATTATTTTCTTTCATTCTTTTGATACATTTAAAATATTTGAATGTTACTAATTGCAACATTCCTTTACATTACTTTATCTTGTACCAATCTATCTGGAAATTTGGTACAAGTTTTACATTTTTAATTTTACAATTACAATTATTTTCTTTCATTCTTTTGATACGTGATTTTCTTATTTAACAAAGAAAGAAAGAGACGCGTTCATTATACACCCCTCCCCTTTCCTTTCTAATCTTCAATCTTTATTTAGTTTTTTCTAATTTCTTTTAACATAAGTTTTTAGAATCCTTTTAACTAATTTTTTTTTTTTTATTATTGGTTTTCTATTTCTTTTAACGAAACCCTTTTTTCTTTATTATTATTATTGAGGATCAATAATATATATACATGCGAGACTATATTATATGTAGATATCGCATTACACCGCTTCCTATTTTTTTTAAGAATTAAAATCTACTGGGATTATTTCCTAAGGTCAAGCCATTTTAATTCTTAACCCCTATCTTCCTTTATTACTATTATTATTTTTTTCTACTATATTCTTGATATTAATGTTAATGGTACCCATTTAGTATCTTTAACTTTCGTATGATGAGATTATCTTAGAGAGACAACTAGGTTAAAACTATCTGCATTCCATTTGATTGATTTGTACTGCTCAAACACCTTTAATCTCCACCGAACACTATCCTGCAAAGAGAGTTGATTTTTAAGGCCACTCCGCATTTATATGGAGTCCGATTTTGTGAACAGCATGTTTTTTCTACAGCCTGTCCAACCTGATCTTTTGAATTCAATATATTTCAATTCTTCGTATCTTTTCAATACCTTTGGGGTTTTCACCCAGTAAGACGGATAATGAGTCCAGATCTCTGCTGAGTTCTCATTCTATTTAGACAAGATTAACACACATACTCCCTTGCAGATTTATATGTACGGCGAGACGGCTTGACCAAGCTCAAATGCAATCTCCACATGACTCATATCTGCACACATTTGTCTCAAATCCAGAACCTCATTCATACATTCTCTACTCTTAGTATTTCACCACCCCCCTACATTTCCCTTATCATGTGGATTATCATGTTCAAAGTCAATGGTCGCTATCCTTTAGTCATCAACAGGTGTCTGTCCAGTTACTTTCTTTTTCTTTTAGTTTCTATCTGGAGGTTCTTTCTTTTTCCGGAATAGCCTTAAAGACCGAGCATTGTATGTTCCCTTTTCTTCAACCCCTTGACCCACAACAAAAGCATTATTCCCATATCGTTTTCTTATAGTGTATGGCCCCTCATAAATAGGTTGGAATTTCTTGAATAGATTTCGCTCTGGATGACTCACAGGATGCACTCTTACCATGCCTTCATCCCCTATTCTGAACTGATTCTCCCTGCCCTTTACTCTTTGTTGTCTTATCTCACCCATTTTCCTCATCGGGCTGCGTGCTTATTCTGCATCCCTTCTGTTTATTGCTCTGGTTCCCACAGGTAACCTAATGTCAAATGGGCAAGGAATATTTTTCCCAAAGTGTAGACGAATGGGTTCAAAACCTGTAGACTCATGCTTCTCTACTATTACGGCTAGCTGGTTTACATCTATACGTACATCATCTACCATTTTTCCTTTTTCCTGTTTTATCTCCTCCAATTTCTTTCTCTGCTCTACTTTAAACTTCTCTACTTCTCGACACACAGTTTCTATTTTATCCTCTATATGTGCCACCCTTCCCTCTACTTTCATCAAAACCTCTTGTTCTAAATTATGTACATTTCCCGTGAGTCGCTGCTCTAAATTTTCGAGTAATTCAGCCTGTCCGTTCAGCCTTTCATTCGTGACAGAAATCTGATTTGAGGTTTGTTCGACCCTTTTACTCAACTCTTCATTTTTTATATTAAATTTGTCAATCCACTGTTTTTGCCACTCGTATATCATTTTCTTATTATCTTCCTTTAATTCCTTCATAAACTGTTGCTGATTTTCTATCATTTTCTTATTTATTTCATCTCTCTGCTCATCTCTTTCCTTTATCTCCTTTATAAAATGCCGCTGGTCCTCCACCATTTTCTCCAACATTTTCATTAAATTATAATTTTCTATATTAACTTTCTGATCTGGTTTATCATTATTAATTTCAATTTCATTTTCACTATTGGTTTCTATTTCTCTTTCACTCTCTTTTTCTCCGGATAATTCCGTTTGTTCTTCACTGGTAATTTTTTTTGTTTCAACTTGATCGTCCATTTTTGCTTTCGATCTCGTTTGCATTGATTCCAAATAAATATTATCACTTACCGAGTAATTATTTTATCCCAACTATTATTAAATGCAATACTGTTTTATTACTTCTATTTCATATTAGGTATGTTTGCTGGACTTCCCCGTCTTCATTCATTAACTCACTTGTTTCTGCTGCTTTAAAGATCCCCTTAAACTTACCAACTTTTATTATTCAAATAATAAAATCTTTTCCCTCTTTTTTTTTTTTTATTTATATAATGTAGATCATGCCTAGAAAATCTTACCCCATCTCTTTCTCTCTTTCATAAAATTCAGTTGTCTTTTGCCCCACTTTTCTCTCTCACCAAGCGATCTTTTATTATTGCTCTCTATTTTTATCTAAATCCCCGGTCTATTCTACTGTAGCAACACATTTAAATTCGTAATTTGAAACAAAACCCAGTTGTTTAAAAAGAAATTTTTTCTTCCTTTTTTTTTTTTCCTTTTTTTTTTTTTATATAAAATATTTCTCAGTCTAAATTCGATTTTCCGATTGTTTGACTTTATTTAACCTTGCTGTATAGATCACATATGTGTAGATTATTTTAATCAGGGCGCTATAATTTAATTCAATCTGATTTTTACTTTGAATGTGATAAGATCCTGGACTGGCCCCCAAAATGTAATACAACCACCGTTCGGTTCAACACCAGCCGCACTTAATTATGTGATTGACCGTTTCACCCCCGATGATGATTACCACAAGCAAGAAGCCAATATACACCCCCAAAATTGAGTATATATTCTTAATTGAACACTGACATAATATAAAATATCATCCCAGCATTATATTTCCCAATTAAATGCTTCTTCTCTGCTGGGCAAATTATTTGAATCGAATAATTTGTTCTGCCCAGTGCTTGGAATATTTATAAATTTATTCCCGGAATTATCACGGTACAGCAGGAATATCAATTATAGCCCTTCCTTCTTTCCCTTTAGTTATGATACGAAAGGACTTACTTATCCATTTCGATTGCTTTATTATTATTACTCCTCACTTAATAAACTTGTTAGCTCGAATAACCTAGATTTAATTCACTCTAAATATTTATTCGCTTGGTAAAGAAAAGAAAAACGCAAATGACTATTTACTTCCTTTTATAAATAAACTTTTAATTTTGCAATTCGTTATTTCTAATGACATAATAAAATCATAAAACACACATATACCTATCACACACCAACATAATATACACATAAATAAAATAGTAAAGAATATAATTCAAATTAAACCTTAAATAAATTAGCGTAACCCAATTGTTACTTTCTTATACATTATTATAGTAAAATCATAAGTTCTTTTAATTATATTTGTCCGAAGTATTGCGCAAATTTTAATAGTTTTAGTTTCTGACTGATTTCTTTGTTCACAAATTAATTCTGACATGCATGTATTAATAATAGTTACCTAGGTATGGAGTCCTCAATGAAGGATCAACCATCAAGTGGGAAAAAATTCCCTTCTTTTGCAGAGATGGTTGCTTGCTTTTCCGACGTCCCAGTTAGTGGAGTGAGAGTTTATAATCTTTTGGCGAGGGTTTGATTTCTTTCTAATTCCGACTTTCAGTATGTATTCATCCCTTTAAATATCCTATTACGAATCTTCAGGCAGATCTGGTTCCATAACGGCGGTCTCTTATCGGCAGCATTTTAGATGTTATAGGTAGTGAGCGAATGGTTGGACGGAGATAGACTGAGCAAACGCCCGTTATTTGCCACTAGCCCTCCATGTTAGCGTACCCAACTAAGTTCGTTAACATTTGAATAATATGTCCTCACTATTCTCTAGACGGTTTCTTCCCTTCTATTATTTTTTTATGTTAAGTTTGCCAGCAAAAGAAAACACAACCAGTTACTTCTAAATCAGCTCTGCTTATTCTCTCTGCTATCGTTCTATAGAATGTTACTAATTGCATCATTCCTTTTCATTCTTTATCTTGTACCAATCTATCTGGAATTTTTTGTACTAGTTTTACATTTTTTCAATTTTATAATTACAATTATTTTCTTTCATTCTTTTGATACATTTAAAATATTTGAATGTTACTAATTGCAACATTCCTTTACATTACTTTATCTTGTACCAATCTATCTGGAAATTTGGTACAAGTTTTACATTTTTAATTTTACAATTACAATTATTTTCTTTCATTCTTTTGATACGTGATTTTCTTATTTAACAAAGAAAGAAAGAGACGCGTTCATTATACACCCCTCCCCTTTCCTTTCTAATCTTCAATCTTTATTTAGTTTTTTCTAATTTCTTTTAGCATAAGTTTTTAGAATCCTTTTAACTAATTTTTTTTTTTTTATTATTGGTTTTCTATTTCTTTTAACGAAACCCTTTTTTCTTTATTATTATTATTGAGGATCAATAATATATATACATGCGAGACTATATTATATGTAGATATTGCAATATGTTTCATTGGGAAAATATAAACATATTGGATAGAGAGGAAAGGGTACAAAGAAGAAAATTCAAAGAAACTGCTCATGATTGTGGCAAATAATCCTATAAGTCAACTCATTGCATATAATATCTTAACACCTCTAATTAACCTTGCTCCTAGGAAAAAATATTTTTTTAAAAAAGGAGAAAAGTGGATTTATCAGGAGTATTTGAACCAACTCTCATACATAAGTATATAAAATTTCTACTGACTGTTGCCTTTGACAGAATAGCTCAGTTAGTCAGAAATTGGATATTGTCTATGTTGCTAAGGTTTTAGTAAGTCTTAGAATGAGAAATTTTGGTTATTAAAAACATTTCTTATAGTGTCTATGACTTTCAAAGACTTAAACAAATAAGGATTAATGTATAGAAATATAATTTTAGTACTTCTGGTATTATTTTTGGCCATTTAATGATTGTTCTCATTTGAATAATTTAAATATAATGTTCAAACTTAAGCCTCCCATGAGTTTTGCTTCTACATTTAACCCTTGTAATTATCAAGTCATCATTTTTTTCTTCAAATAAGTTTGCTAAACTAAACAACTACATGAATAATCCTTCAATTTTGCAAGAATACTTATGATTTTTTCTTCTTATAGAGTTAATTGATTTTGCACCTGAAGGATTCTTTTTTTATCTATCTTCCTGTTTCTAATTAACTAAATGTGTTTTCAACTAATTGATACTATGAGATTGCAATGTCAAAGATCAGGCCAGAAAAAGGGATGGAGAATAATATCACTTACATTGTGCAATGTACTAACCTGTGTTATCTATTAACTAGTTTTTTCTATTTAGTAAAGTTTCACTAAAGTTTAAAATTTTCTAGACATTCAATATTTAATGATACATACTGAAAATAATCCAACATATCACAAGTCTTCATGGAAACATTCTGTTTAATTGTTTTTACAAATCTAATGTTTATTTTCTCTACTGTGTATAGTGCCAAATTTACATTATATTCTTAGTCATAAGAATAACATTACTGTATTATAATAAAAATAGACTAAAATGGAAAGAAATTTTAAATATAAAAATGTATTAAACAAAGAATCTTATGCGAAAGAAATATCTTCATCTTGCTTATATAATAAAGTCTTATGATATAATTTAAGAATAAGATAGTCTTATAGAAGATCTGGGGGAAATAAGCATATTATTGTGGAAAGCATCAGTTCTTAAAGTCTAAATTTACTGAACAGATTAGGAAATTTTTCTGATAAGTACGTGATAGTGTAAATTATTATTAACCTCAGTACAATTTTATAGCGAGTAGAAATAATATAACTAATTTATGCACTACTCCAGAATAAATGATTAGATATAAGCAATAAATTAAATAACCAAATCGGCATTGAATCTAGCTTTTAAAATAAAGTGATAATATCTATGTCTAATTGTCATGGCTATTTGTATAATTTGGTGTAGTAGTAGACAGGCAAACTCTGGGGTTCAAATCCATGGATCACTGCTCTAGCTATGCCACTTGCACTGCGCAAACTTTTTATGAACTCCTGAGCAGTCAACCATTTAATTATTTTATTTTTTATCACAATGGTTAATTCATCTAATGATCACATCACAGCCCATGGTTCAAATTTCAATGGAAATTTCTTAAGTTTATAGCAAGCTATCACTTTTTTCTCAGGTACATAGACCAAAAATAGCCCAGCCATCAAATAAGTAATCACAAAATGTGTACCTTTCTATTCCCCTACCAGAATACAAAAAAGAAAGCAAAACTATAAATTTTTATCACTCACCATTTGACCATCCTAACAAACATTAATATATATTTGTAAGCATTTACTTTAATTTATCATTGGCTATACTTTTAAAACATGGAAAACACTGTTCATAAAAAATAACCTTTAACATTATCTTTATTTGAAAAGTATATACTAATGTAAATTTCAATCAAATCCAACATTTTTATGGCAATGGAGTTCATCCAATATGAATGAAATGACTAATTAGGAAAACACATATATTTATCAAAAAAACATTTGTTTCTAACTTTACACTGTCAAAATCAAAATTATTAAATATGTTTGATTCAAATTGACCATTAATGCAAAATTTATCTGACAAATAAATGAAAGTTTGAGTTAAACACAATGAATGGATAATAAAATATTTTTTTAATGATTTAAATATATGTTGCAGTTAAAATACATACTGCAATTGCTTTAAAAATATTTACACCAAAATGCATTTTTAAAAAGTATATGAAAACAAATTACATTTTAAATTGGACAATTAGTGAACCATATTGTAATTTAACTAAAAGCCCTGCAATGTGGCTCTATGTACTGCTAAAGTTTTTTGAAGTTATTCTGATAATTTAGCTGATTCATGGATTTGAATAAATAATTGTTTAAGACGCTTTTCAAATTGAAATTTTCTTTCTGACTATTTAACCGAACCTCCTTCAAGCAGTTAAAGAATTAGGGTTTAAAATAATGGATTTCCTAAGAAATTCTGAACAATTTTTCTTTCCATATCCAGCATAAAGCCTGTTTGATTTGATCTTTCTAGATATCAGTGGAGTCTCTTCAACAAATTCAGGACATCTCATAGTTTTACAATCATCTGCTTTGTAGAGGGAATTTTATTACATCTGATGTATGCAAATGTAGTCACATGCAAATTATGAACCATTTCATTAATGAATATGAAATTTATGGTTATGGTGTAAGAATTGAAAGACTTAGTAAAACTGTTACTGAATTCGTCTTCCAGTTGAAATCTTTGTAAGTTCTTTTATGTTAATCACTGCTAATTAAGTTGTCTAAAAAACAAAAAAATCATATGCTAAATAAATGATATGATCACTATTTCTTATATTCTCAGATCCAAGGCTCCTCATTGATGAAAGCCACAAGCTAGAAACTAGTTTGGGGATATTGGATAAGTAGGCACTAGATAGTGATTTTATGCAAAAATCTTCTTACATCCATTGATTACTCTGGCTTGCACTGGTGGCGCTATTGTATGGAAAGTTTAGCCTCTGTCTAAATAGTTGTTGTTGTTTTTTTTGTTTTTTTAGATTACTGGTTAAAATAGATTTATTTTTATTTCTGTTTGACATTTATTTGGAAAAGCTTTTCTGGAGTGTTTGGAAACTAAATGATTTTTAAAAAGCTGACCTCCGGCTGTAATTTTAAATTCTACATTTGCAGAATATACTAATCAAATTCTGTGTTTGCTTTCTCAAGATGTTCACACACAAAAAAAATACGTTTTAAGTCATTTAAATAAGTGTTCATATTAATATTTAAAAAAATTAATATGTACACAATGCAATATTTTATTTTTTATTTAATCTTTCAAAGTAGCTGTCAGCTCAGATTGTCTTCTTTAAAACTGTTTACACCCAATACATTATTAATACCATTATTATATTATATATATGTTAGATAATTTTTTCTTACATTTAAATAATATGCATCCTCATATTAAATTTACAATGGAGACAGAGTCTGATGGAAAACTCCTTTTTCTTGATGTTCTAATCACCAGAACACCAAATAGTTTATCTTTTTCGATTTACAGAAAGAATACACACACGGACAGGTATTTATATTTCCATTCTCATTATCACCCAACTCAGATAGTTTCTGTAGCCAAAACTCTTTTAAATAGAGAATTAACCTTTCAGATAAGTCACATCTGAAAGAAGAAATAAATCATATTAATAGTGTTTTATTAGCAAATCGTTATAATTATAAATTGATTAAACAAGCCTTATTTCAAGCCCAAAATGGACAAAATCCGAAACAAAAAGATGATAAATCAGCTATTAGGATTTGTGTTCCATATGTAAAATGAACTACAGACAGTATTGGACGTATATTAAAATGCTATAATATAAATACAGTGTTTTCTACTCATCAAAAGATCAGCAATATAATAACCAAGTCTAAGGATTCAATCCCTCTTGAATCTCATGTGAAAATTGTAAAGCTTCTTACATAGATATGAGTAATCATTACATCGGTGTTAGGAGAGATGAACATGCTAATGCAGTTAAACAGCACTCATCATCAGCAGCATTCTCACTCCATACTATAGATTCAGGTCATAAAATTGATTTTTCTAGTACCAGGATTATATCCAGATGTGATAATCTCTACCAATGCAAAATCAGAAAAGGCATTGCGATACTTAAAAGGCCTGATTGTATCAATAAGCGAGATGATACATGCAAACTTTCTCCTATTTGGAAATATTTTTTTTAAAAAACAGTTAATTTAACATTTTTGCTGTCGGTGGAACTTTGAGGTTTTTTTCAAATCAGTGATTGTAGCACCTCTACAATTGTCTTTCTACTTTTTATCACCCAGTGGATGACTTGTGTGATCAAGTTGAAATGTCAGTATTTAAATATTTAAATTTTTTAACACAGATGAACCAGCAAAATATGTCTTTTATATATATAAAAGAAATAATTTATATCTATTAAAATATAATTTAAATAAATATTTATATTATATTATTTGTGATATCTTTTAAGAATTTATTTTTTTTTAAAAAAATGTTGCAAGGTGCCTTTTGAAATTCTGTCTATCCCAATGTAAAATAAATACATTTAAAAGGTGAAATGCTGTGTGTTTGCAATTCTATATTCATCTCATCAAATGTTGAACAAATTATTCTGAAATGCAAGCTATTCATAAATAAATCTTTAACTAATAAATGCTGTTTTTCTTTTAAAATTGTGTGGACATCCATGGTACATCAAACAAGAAAGATATGTCATTTTCTGTTTTTTATGTCTAATTTCTTTAAAATTGGGTTTTTGAATAAAAAGCTTTTTGGTGAAAATATCTTTTTTCATCACATATGTCAACTAATTCTGAATTAGAAAGTGATGTAATGAAAACCTGACCTCAAAATCTGTTTAAAGAGAATTGATAACTAAAAAACAAATTAATCAAATGTTTCCCATCTCATTTTCATTGTAGCACACTATGAGCATTCTTTTTTTGAATCCAATGTTTATGTCTTTTTTTAAAAAAAAAAAATCAAACAAAAGATTAAATTTATTTACAGTGTAGACATGAACTACTAAACATCACAAGATCACCATTTTTTATGCTTGCTCATAACTGTTACTAAAACAGGCAAAACTCTCTATATAGTAGTGCTATTCAGTGCAAGCTAGAGTAATCAATGGATACCAGAAGGCTTGTGCATAAAATCTCTATCTAGTGTCTACTCATCCAATATCCCCAGACAAGTTTCCTAAGATCTAGGCACAATGTTCTCAGATTCAAGGCTCCTCACTGATGAAAGCCACAATCTAGAAACTAGTGTAGGGATATTGGATGAGTAGACACTACATAGGGATTTTATGCACTAGCCTTCTGGCATCCATTGATTACTCTAGCTTGCACTGAGTGGCACTACTGTATGGAGAGTTTTTCCTGTTTTATGCATGAACTACACTGTATCTAACTATACAACTTTAATCATGTACTATTCAAAAAAAAATGTAAGGAAATGAACATAAATGTAAATAAATAAACAAAAAAAACATTAAAATTTACAATATTTAATCAGTCATTTTTCTTATTTGAGCATTATATGCGATCACATTTTTTTTTTTTATAAAATGTAAAATTTGTAAATAAATTTTACATTACGCTAGTAGCCATTTTTCCATCTAAAAGAGCTGTACATTGGTATATTTATTAATAAAATTTATTCAGTTCTTGTTGAAAATATATACATTTTATTCTTCCTTTATTATTCTTTCCAAATTTGATGTGCAGTATTTTTCATAAAAAATATTTTCTGAGCATAATGCTAATGTCTTACAAAATTCTAGGTTGCACTAAAAGTTGATACTGATTTTAAAATGGTAAAACAATAACAAGATCATTATTATGTTTTTATAAGAGAAAAAGTTATTAAAAAAAAGAATATTGGTCTGAGCCTTTGCTCTATATTTTAAAAATAAAAATACAAGTTAGTTTTTTTCTTATTACTTCAATGAATGCATGAGTAAACACACACTCAGTAAAATATATATAAATGTGTTTCCTCAATTTATTATTAATAACTAGACTATTAATTTTTAAAAGTTTTATTTATACCATAATCTTAATTTATATATGCATACTATACGTATAAAATTTATGCATGTTTGAAAAGTACTGTACAATTACCGTTCAATAAACGATATGTATTCTAATCTAATCAATATTTATGAACATCATGAGCTATTATAAACTGTATATGGATATGCATGAAGTGGGGTTTGAAACAAAGTACAGCATAGCTCGCAGCTCCACTATACTTCTATTTATTTATATATTGTTTTTTGTTGTTGTTGTTTTTTCAAAACTTTGTAGCCTATTAAATGTTTATGACAATCCATTTAACCTTTATGTCATTTTTATTAATTGGATGTTCTGATTTAAAAATTATGTTTTTTTTTCTTTTAGCTAACTGTATATTGTAAGTATATTCTTTGCTTTAAGTTTTTATATTCCGTTACGGTTTTAGGGTTAGATGATTATAAATAAAATAAAGTTATTTATCATGACATTTTAGTCACGATTATAAGCAGCACACTGCAGAAGTAATATTATTTGATACGTTTAGTGAGCTAAGGTTTTGAGGGCCTTTAAGCAAGAAATCATTTTGGCTCCTTAACAATACACCCTTGAGTATATTATAAACTATATTCATTTAGTCCTTGTAAAACATGTCTTTCCCGGAATGTTTTATACATTTTAAGTATTCTTTGTTTATTGTGAATGGGAAATTTAAAAAATTTCTTCCAAAGACACAAGTATAGCTTGAATAGGCATCAATGTTATCAATAGATTATCTTATTAAATTATATATATTCATTTAGTAGTCTTTCAGTTCAAAGACTACATAAAACTTCTAAATGGAAATGCTTTATAATCTATGATCTTCTGTTTTTTGTTTTAATTCACTGTATTTCTAATGAGTTGTCAGTATCTTTAGTAGTTAATGTATGAAGGTTAAATAAGGTCTCTCTCTTGGTCAATTCACAGGTATCTTTTATTCTACTACATCTTTGAGTAATTTGTAGTAGTTGTGGCCATCCAATTCAGCCTTCTAATGCTAATTTGAGAAATAAGTATCTTTTTTAATCAGGCAGTCCTATCACTTGACATTTTTTCTATTCACCTTCTCTATTGTTTTTGAAATAAATTGAGATACTGCAAAATCTCTAGTGCTCGTTATACGTTTATGATTTAGACTCAGTGAGTTAATTGTGAAGATATTTAAAGCTTCAAACTTTCAAACCTAAATACTTACGACTGGCTTAGATATATAGAAAGAAAAGTAGAGAAAAGGGTGGCCGCCCTTTTCTCATAAAATCTTTGTTATGTATTTAGGTTTGGATTTCGTTTGGACAGCTATTATGGCATCTGATTGGCTGTCAGATAAGTGTTATGATGAGTGCTAGAGATTTTTCAGTATCTCAATTTATTTCAGTTTTCAACTATCTGCACTTTGCAAATTAAAATATTATTGTTTTTGTTATACCACCAAAAATCAATACCTAACATTTTTAATGCTTTTCATAGCAAGTTCACTTTCCTATAGTTATTTTGCATATTTCCTTTCCTCAGTTCATTCTTCAGATATTTATTTGACTTAGATATTTATAATGGGAAACTTCTTTACTAATTCATTTCCTATCTTAATATGGATATTTGTGAATTCTGAATAATATCACTGCTTTATTCTTTTTTAATTTTAATCTTCATACAAAATTGAATGGCAGTTCTGTTAACATTTTCCATCATTTTATTAATGTGCCAATCCTGTATGATCATACGCAAACTCAATAATTCAGTAAATGTGACTAATGATTTTAATTCCAACTCTATATGGCCCAAAGGCTTTTAATTTCCAGTTCTAAATATATATTAAATAAACTAGGATTGTGGTGCACAAATCTTGAGTTGCAACCCGTTGAGGTGATGCAGAAAAAATTTGGAGATGTCAGATTATAGAGAAATTTATATATAATAATAAATAAAAAATAAAGTTTTTTTTCTTTTAAAAATAAAATCTAAATATAATAATATAATTTTTATATTAATGTGTTAGTAAATCATATTGGGGAAATGTTATTCATAATAAAACAAATGGTATATTTATATCTCATCTTAAAACAAAATTAATAACATTCGGACTTGGTGGTAGTCTTATTAGATTAAATTCACTGCTGAAAAGTAACGACATAAAATTCTTAGAAATATTTATTCATTTTATTTAGCCAAATTAGTTTGTGTATGCATCTAGTCCCCCCCCCTATTTAACATGTTTCTACCATCACCAGAGTCCAAATGTATAAGATCGAGATATGCAGTATAATATAAAACTTGATGGAAAGGTAATGCATTTTGCATAATCCTGCTTCTACATTTTTTGGTATATTCATGCAGGTACATTTTTTCTCATACTGTCTGTAAACTACACATTTCAGTTTTCTCCCTGTGTACCAATAATTATTTAACTGCAATAACAAATTTTTTATCGGGTGATTTATTAAAGCAATATACATCATATTTTTCAATATAAATATTGGCTATTTTAATTTTTATTAAACATGGAAAAAATATTTTCTGCCATTTACATATTTATTTTAGTTATTATTTCTCTTTAATGGGTTTAAATGGCTAATTAGTGCTAAATGTTCAAAAAATGAAAGAATAGTAATGCAAATGAGAATGGTGATCAAAAATCGAATAAACTCGGAAAAACTCTCAATGAAAATTTAAATAAAAATTATTCAATCAAATGATGTTCCTTTTATTTCAAAAGGACTAAGCAAAATGTTTTTCCAAGTTAAAAGTTGAGAAAATATCAAAATGAATTTATTAAATACAGATTTGTTAAGAGCTTATTTTGCGAGCTTGCCAAGGAGAATTCAGTAAAAACAATGTTCCTATATTTTTTAGAATTTATATTTATTAGAGTAGTAATATATTTTGTTTTTGCTATTTAAAAGCATTATCATTGTCAACCATTATCAATCCACTGCAAAATGAAAATCTCTCCAAGTTCAATTCATCTTCTCCTATCTCTAGCCTCTCTTCTCCACACCACTCCTGCACACTTTCTTGTTTCATCCATTCATCTCACATGCAGTCTCTTTCTGGGTCTTTTACAATCTCCTGGAATCCAGTTTAAGATTTCAATTGTCCATTTAATATCATCACCTCTAGCAATATATCCAGCCCAACTCCACTTCAGTCTTTTAATTTTTTCAACAATGTCAGTAAAAACATCATGTCCTGTTATATGATAAAACAGAGAAAAATTTTCAAAATATTTTAATAATTTTCTATATAAAAATGTAAGTTGGATTTATGATCCATTTTTGCTTGATATTTCAATTTTAACATTCCTTACATGAAAAAAACCCAGTTAATTGAGCTTTTGGGTAATATAACATCATGCATTTAATAAGTCATTAAATTATCAACAATTTTTGTTAATTGGAAGAGATTATTTTATAATAAATAAAAAGGTAATAAAAATTTTTTATTTCAATTTGCATCAGCATACATATGTGAAATTGGCTTTTCAAAATTAGTTTGCTATTAAAATAAAATATTGATCATGATTAGAATCAGAAAATGACAGTTTGCTGTCAATCTTTAGTATAACCCAAAAGTAGAAGCAATTATAACCTCTATGGAGATGTACATTTCAAAATTATTAAAACTGTTTTTTGCCGAATTTGTAAAAATTCATTCATTCAAAATTTTTGCATCTATATCTGAAATTTATATATCGCCAGATAAAAGTAAATTATACATGAATATTATAATTATCACATAGAAATAGATGAAAGGTTTGCTCATCACTGAACGCGAGAATAATAAGTAGTGTTGTTTAATTTCTATACTAATGTTAACGTCTTTAGTTAAAAAAAATTTTTAGTTGAATTTTAGGTATTTTTTTCTGCATAGCTTTAAAATGATGTGAATAATTTATGGGCAACCAATCAGTTCTAAGATAGTGAACAGCTTCTGTTAAGTTTCTCAGTTAAAGCTTTCTCACAGTCAATAAAACAGATATAATATGGGCGTTATTGCACCTGAACGCAAAGCTATTTTATACTTAAAACAAAATAAAATTATACTATTCTGCGAGTGCTTTCAAGAGACGTCCTCTCATCTTCATATCTCTAAGTGAATTAATTATATGCAATTATGCAAAGTTCAAGGTTAATTGCTCCATTTTCTTGATATTGTGAAACATGTGTCCTTGCGGTTGGTGGCGTTGCAATCCATCAATATGAAGCAGGCCTCCTTCACTTTTCTTTTCAAATCGTACCTTTCTTTGCAGACCAGGCTGACATCTTGAGGTTCACTCTGGTATCCTGTTATTTTTTGATGAATTGCAAAAATTGAATAACGTGATGGATCTGACTGAACTCACGTTATTCAATTTTTGCAATTCATCAAAAAATAACAGGACACCAGTGTGAATCTCAAGATGTCAGTCTGGTCTGCAAAGAAAGGCACGATTTGAAAAGAAAAGTGAAGCAGGCCTGCTTCATATCGATGGATTGCAACGCCATCAACCGCAAGGACACATGTTTCACAATATCAAGAAAATGGAGCAATTAACCTTGAACTTTACATATAATTAATTCACTTAGAGCTATGAAGATGAGAGCACATCTCTTGAAAGCGCTGGCAGAATAGTATAATTTTATTTTGTTTTAAGTATAAAATAGCTTTGCGTTCAGGTGCAATAGCGCCTATATTATTTTACAAGTATTTTTATTCGCATGCAAAGTTTTCGTGTTAGATTTGAATTAAAACAGATATAGAAAGTCTACTTAAATTCAGTGTTTTTTCCTCCTTAATTTCAAATTGATTCATATTAAGACATGTTAAAATACCGTTTGATATAATGATCTAATATTTGAATGATTTTAAATAGTTTTTCAGACATGAGACTATTGATATGATAATGATCATAGGATATTCTTTTCAACCAAACTGCTATTTCAAATTATTATGAAAAAAATTATTTCAGCTGCTCCACCGTCAATACCTGAAGTCTTTCTGTTTTACAGTCACCAATGCCTTTTAAAGTCTTCCCTTGGGATTTTTTGAATTATATTCTCGTGTTCTTTCATTTATTTATTGAATGTTATATATATAACATTTGTAAATATAAGCTTATTAAATTAGGTCACGTGACATCTGGTTTGATATTTTTTTTTTGTAACAAATTATTGAAATGGGTCTTTTTTATTTTTATCAAAAATTAACTCGCCATCTTTATTTTTTATTATGTAGGTCTGAATATTTATCCTTGTAACTGAATTAATATTTTGATGAATTATGTAATATCTGTTTGGCTGTTGTTGTTTTCAAATTTTGTGTTGTCTTCCCACCATTTTTTTTTTCTACCCAGTTTATAATCTCTATCAATTCTGCTTTTAAGTTGGTTATATATTTTTTCTTCTATCATAACATTCTTCACTGTTCTCCATTCATCTCATCTTTCTCAAATATCTTATCAAAGGTTTTCCTGCTTTCTGTTCTACCTAAAGACTCTTAGCAACTTTAAAAACAATTTTGTTAAATACAATTTATCCAAACCATTCGAACACTTTTTAGCCAAACTCTTTATTTGTACATATATATACAACTACGTTTCGATTGTCCTGCAGTCTTCTTCATAGCCAATTTACTTTAATCTCTTTTTTTGTTGTTGCTTCTCTATTGATATGATTAATTTGTTTTTGTGGATTTTTTTTTTTTTTTATGTTTTTAAAATAAGTCTATTATTTGCACATTTGAGATTTTCTGGATTTTGATTTGTTGTTTTCTTGACTCTTAATCGTATGCTCATCATGACTATTGTTGCCATAATCTATTTCAAAATAGGTGATGAATTTAGTTCTTGATTTTGATATCTTTATTATACCAACTGTAGTGTTTTGTAAAATGGCAGACATGTTTGTGCACTCCAGAAAAAACTAGAATTTATTCGTAAGGCTGTTTTTAGATCACGCTCTGATAGCTGAGGAATTTAATTAGTGCATTGACGTAATGGCGATCAACAATTCCTAGAAATATTTGCTAATTACAAATGTTTCTAGATAAAAGACGTTACCTTATTGGTCAGTGCATTGATTGATCGTTGCAGTTGTCAGAGAGCGATAAGAAGACTGGGTAACATCTAGCAGTGTAACATAGAGAGCAGTCATGCAGTAGCGAGTAGCAGACAGTATGGAGTGCATCTGCAGTAGAGTTACTATTCAATTCCAGTAGGACATAGCTGACGGCAGTCGCACTGCTTACTATGAAGAGTTCGTGTACAGCTACACTGGACTGGGGCTAAAGTAGGCCCTTTGTGAATCGTTTTGTAGCATCCAGCCTGAAAGAACATCGTGGGAATTGAACTTTAGTGAACTGTAGAAATAGATCGTTGCAGACCATTCGTTTGGAGAACATCCGCTTGCAGACCATTCATTGGAGAGCAGTTGGTGCAGACCATTCATTGGAGAGCATCCATGGCAGAGCATTCAGTGCAGACCATTCGTTTGGAGAGCATCCGTTGCAGAGAATACAGAGAATATTCAGAGTATTCATTGCAGACCATTCGTTGGAGAGCATACGCAGTTGAACTGTAGCAAACGTTATTGGATAGCCACACCGTCAGACTGGCAGATATAATATTGGCACAGTCATAAGTGCAGATATAACACCAACTTTGGTATCACTCAAATCATCAGAGATTTTTTAAGCATAACCATATCTTAATGAAACTTTAAATCAGGCATTTGTTATAATAATTCTTCTATTTACAAAAGTCTTGTCATTTCTAATTCAAATCTATCTACTATTTTTTCTTAGTCTATTTCAACACTGTGTATGTACTTGTTCAGAATCACTGTTCATAGATCTTATCCATTTTATTCTCTTCACCACTAGATGTTAGAATGTAAATCTATAACTTCATCAAATCAGCAGTTGATGTAGCATAACATTTATTAAATAAGGCTTATTTCTTGTATTAGATAGTTAGAAACGCATCAACAGTTTAATGTCTCCTTACCATTTTGTAGTGCAAAGTATATAATTTGATCATTTTGTTTTAGATATTGTCAGAATTTTTATCCTATGTCTCGATATTTCATTTTTTCAAGTTTTCTAATTTCCATTATGAGTTTTTGTTTCAAAGCAGGGATTTCACAAGTTGATTACCTGAGATTCTGTTGTTTCTTCTACTGGATCTGACATTTCTTAACATTTATCTGAGGTTCTGGAGTTTTCACTTACTAAATAACCTTTTTTTCTTATTTATTTCCAGATATTTTCTATGCTAATAATATGCGGTTTCTTGTCTTTCTCAATTGTAATTTTTTTGAGAAAATTTGGTGATACTATTAAATAGTTATAAATCATGATAATTTCAAGTCTGTTTGAAAAAAATTAATCTGACGTTTTTTTTATCTTTGTGACATAATTTTAAATTGCTCTAAAAGCCATTAAAAATCCTTACTTTTAACCCAGAAGGAGATTTACAGGGAATTATTACAGCTGAATCCAAGTTTTTAATAACCTCTTACTCATCCTTTCTGACTTGGAATTAGCAATAGTAGAATACATATATATTCATAATATTATTTCTGGGAGCTTCCATATAATAATAACCAAATATAATAGCTAAATAGCTAATGGTTCAGTACAAAAACAAATACTTTCCTCAGAGCTTCTTCTTTCTCAAATCATAAGAATGGGTGTGAGATTTAAAATTATTTTTTTCCTTTGTTATTTTCTTCTCATTCTCAAATTCTGTTGGTTGAGAAGTTTTAAAAAATATTTTATCCTCCAATAGATTTTTCCTAAGCCTTTTAACAATCTCTAGAGCTTACCTCAGCAGTCTCTGGTCATATTGTTCAATTTGTTGCCAATGTGTTCTATTAAAATTCATATCATGGTTTGTTAATTTAATGTGTGAATAAATGGCTGTTGAATTTAATATTTCTCTAACTGCCAAAATATGTTCTTCCTTTCTTATGTTTATTTTATGATTGGTCTGTCAAATGTGTGAATGTAAACAAACTCCACATGGAATTTCATATATTCCATGAGATTCCAAAGGAATACTTCATTAATTTCTTTAAATGTAGTATTGAAATGTCAGCTATTTAGCTATTATATATATATTTTATATGTCAAAGCATTGACCGGGAAGCGAACCCGGGCCGGCTGCTTGGAAGGCAGTTATGCTAACCGCTAGGCCACCAACGCTTGACAGCTTTTTTTTTTTTTTTTTTTACGTGGAAACTCTAGATTAATACTATGAATTAATTTATTTGTGAGAATATTGGAATTAATATATATAATATTAATATTACTAATATCAATTTTTTTTTGATGAAACAATAAATTTCTTGCTGGACATATATTTCTGTCAATTACTGATGTCAATAACAGTTGAAGACTAATTGAAAACCTATCAAACATAGCAAATATCAATTTGATATTAAAAGTTTGATTTGGTTGGGGAATCTTAAGTAATTATACATCATTTACATAAATATAAAACAAATATCAAGCAATCTTAATTCAATTAGATAAATTATTCTCTTTTAAGACAGCTAAGGAAAACTCATTTAGATTTGTAAATGTGTTAAGAAAATATATGTGTAAAACTTTAAAATTACCTTTACCTTAAGTTCCTCTTCT
Source organism: Epiperipatus broadwayi (assembly GCA_028023455.1). NCBI lineage: Eukaryota > Metazoa > Onychophora > Udeonychophora > Euonychophora > Peripatidae > Epiperipatus > Epiperipatus broadwayi. Next base: position 776,899 of record JAQFVV010012451.1, on the reverse strand, counting down.
TTCTCTAGGACCTCTGGTGGGACAAATATTAAATTTTTTACAAGTTATAAATTCTGACAAAAACCGTTTGCTGAAAAATCCGTAGTTCTTCCTTAAGATATTTATGGCTATTTCTTCTGGGTTTCCCTTAATCTTTCCTTAATCAGAAAGTTAATTCATTCAGTCTTTGTCCTCATTTTAATTCTATAGTGAATTTAATTGAAAAAGCTATTACTCATGTGAGTTAAGAATATTTTAGATATATTAATATAATGAAGTCAAACTTTTAATAGGTACGGAATAATATTTATATCTTCAGCTTCAAACTTTTTCATGAAAATATTGCTAATCATGGGTAATAGTAATGTATCCTTAACCTTATTTTGATTTTCTTGGAAGACCTTGGGTTGTATTGCAATTATGTAGTTGTTATACATACTATTAACAGTTCCATTATGTAGAGATATTCTAGTTTGTGGGGTGATTATCCTCATTTAATCTATTTCTTACAATAGATATTGTGTTTATCACTGGATACATTTGGGAATATATTTTTCATATCAAAGCTTTCTAAGATACCAGTTATGTTTTGATTATTTGAGGAAGTTCTTATATATCACATGATCACTATCTCTTATACTAGCACATAATTGTTTATAAACAAGGCAAAACTATCTATACAGTACTGCCACCCTGTGCCAACCAGAGTAATCAATGGATGCCAGAAGGCTTGTGCATAAAATCCCTATCTAGTGCCTACTCATCCATTGATTACTCTGGTTGGCACAGGGTGGCAGCACTGTATAGAGAGTTTTGCCTTGTTTATAAGTTCTTATATACTTACAAAAGACATTTTTTGTGCCAAAGAACTAAGAATATTGATAAATTTTTGGCATAATGAATTGCTAAAACATTGTCCTTATAGATTTTAGTTAGACCCTCAAAATATCAAATTTTGCTGAAACATTTTTTTTAATTAGTGACATACCTATGACGCTTTCCAAATAATGCTTGTAGCTTTGTTTCTAGTTGTAATTAATAATTTGTTAAGCGCATACTCATTACGTAAGTAATATATATTAGGGCTATAACCTTAAGACTATGCACCTAGATGTGATAGTAGGGACCTCTACAAATCTTAATACAAGATTAACAACTTAAAGACAAGAGCAGCCACTCTTATCTTCAACCTACTTTCTCTTGTCTTTTAAAATCATTAATCTTGTGTAAAGATTTGTAGAGATCCCTACTGTCACATCTAGGTGCATAGTCTTATGGTTATAGCCTTAATATATATTACTTTGTTTTTGGTGTAACTGTTATAGGACATTTTTCTTCCCTTTTTTATTGGCTTCCTTCTGTGAGTCTGTTATGTCATTGTCGTAATGAATAGTATTCATTGCAACTGTATTAACACCTTTAACAACAGAGAGAATAATTATAGACATTTAGTTTGAGAGTTCTATTCTTCATCAGCATATTTCTATTGCTTCTTTGAAAAGCAATTTTGGATGACTTCCTCAATTGTTACCACAATATGTAATAAAGAAATATTAGATGAAATGATGACAAAGTTTAATCCATTTTGCAGAACAAAAGTATTGACCTCGATTTGATCCTAAGATTTTGAACTGATATGTGAGGTTTGATGTCCAATACAGATTTAAAGTTTGCAGTTGTTTTTCCCACATTCTTTTATATATTTTTATTATCTAGTCTTCATTAGTAAGTTTATTTTGCTGTACTACTAATGAAATGCTATGTTTGATACTTGAAAAATCTTTGGGTATTTACTTTTCTCTTTAATAGAGCCTTATTTGCTCTCCAAGTGATTTTCTAAACTTTTTGTGGAATGAACTTATCTATTTCTTAGCATAGAATTAATTTATATAATAGTGATCATATTAATTCCTCACTTCATTAGTAACATTTATGCATAAATATCTTGTGTGAATAATGCTCTTTTATAGCATAATATATATTCACGCATACCAATCTAAAGTGGGTAGGAAATATTATTGTCTCAATATATATAATAAATTTAAGATTTGTGATAGGTAACAAATATAAAAAGTGTAGTAGCCAGATTTTTCTATATCTAATTATTACTAATACTATACCAGTGTTTCAGCTGAATATATCACATAGTAAAGGCATTTCAAATGACATATAGTACAAGTTTCTAAAATATGAAAGTGAGGCATTGATAGTAAGTGAACAATTAGATATAAAATTAATAATTGTTTTGATTAATGGGTTGTGAGGTAACTTATATGTATCCACATGTTTGCTGATATAGTGTGGTCTTTGAGAAAATCAGTGGCCTCTGATTTTCCTTTGGTGGTATTATATTTGCTGTTAGAAAAAATATATATTGTGACCACTAGTTATAACAGAGTGAGAGTGCTGATGATGATGCATGCTGTATTACTGTGTTGTTGTGTTTATCTCCATTACCATTGTTGCAACAATTTCCCATACCTATGTAATAGGCTCCACATGGTATTTCATAAACTCCCTAGACTACAAAAAGATTTAAATCTTTAGATTACCACTAGTCAAAATAATTAGTAATATTTTATTCAAACTTAATTACTCAATTTCTCTTGATGCCCAGAGAGTTTATGAAATACCATGTGAAGTTTGTGGCACCTTATATAAGTAATAATCACAACTGTGCTAGGAGAGATGAATATGCTTAAGGTATCAAACTGTTAAGAATACTTGTCACAGTATAATTTTTCCTAATGCCAGAATCTGATTCAGATGTTAGACTATCAGAAAGAATTCCCAGATTTTTAAGAGAATGAAATGTATCAATAAACGTAATTTACTATTCATTTGGACAATTTTCTCGAAGCCTATTAAAACAACTATCTGCTAATTTTATATATCAAGTTATCTATTGTCACTTCCCCTCTCCCTTTTCTTTATAATTTTTTTTATTGTACGCACATTATTTGTGATTTGCAGAATCTATATAATTGTTTTTTCATGCCAGATGGTGGCAGGTGTAATCCACTAAAATATTAGTTCAAAATTACTATTAATTGTACATGGATGAAGTGGATAATATCTTGTATAACTATATTATATATATATAGTAAATTCTTAATAATAAAGTAAAGTGTTTGAAGCATAATTCTCAGAATTAAATTTTGAAGATATACTTCACAGTCATCTAAATTTCTTATCAATTGCAATTTCATTATGCTTCCGTTAAAATCACGGACAGTAATGACTATTTAATTATGTGGACAGATTTTCTGTGTATAGTTCACATTCAAATTCCAATATTTCTAATTTCAGTATTTTGGATCACTGATATAATGCATTCTTTGAATGTGTAATGATCCATGCCTCAAACCTTTTGTCGTTATTATTCTTATAAATAAATATTTTGAGATCTAAATATATGCACCATCTCCATCTAATAGCCTGATATTCATCATACTTGTAGTTAACATTATAGCAAATAAATTCTTAAATAACATTTAAAAATATCTTTTTGTTTTTTTTCTTTGAATGCTATTGGTTGTCTGATTTATCATGTGATTATTTTGTGCAATAAATTAGTCTGGAAAGTATACGAGGTTACTAAAATCAATATTAAAGTATGAACTCTATCGTAGTGTTTTTATATTTTATATAATAATGGTAGAAGTCTGTTGTATATATTGTAATGATCGAAATGGAGTGAAGATCGAATCTAACCGCAAACTACGATATCTGCTCTACAGGGTGCCATCTAGGTATTTAAACCTAGAAAAATTTATAGAGTAGGCAGATACGCGCTGTTAAGATTCCACTTTATTTAAATATTTAGATCGTTAGCCCAAGTCACTAGCTCAGTGGAACAGCAGAGATTATAAAATATAACTTTATATCTCAAATATAAAAAAAATAAAAGCCACTGCCAGAAATTAACACATAAAAATATTTATTTACGCACATATAAAATCATTCTAAATTTGAGGAATAAGTTTAACATTTTAGATTTTTATATTAATCTTTAATTTTACATTTAAATAAATTTCAATGAGTTTAATATTTTATTTAGATGGTCGAGTATGAATAGACTACATAGATCTGCATTTGAAAAGAAAATATTCTATCCCTTATTTAACCTTAGGCCAAAAAGTTCGCAGTCAAACTGGCGTCAATCCATCTGATACATTTATGTATTCAATGTAGCATGAAAATACGACAACACAAAATACTATACTGTCAGGAATGTACGTCTGAACAGTAAGTAGAGTTAGAGAAGACATTGTCTCTCCACCAACAGGAATGCTGCATCTGTTGGTGAGTAGAACAATAAACATAAAACTCCATAGGAATGGATTGCGGTCCTTTGCCGTCTTACAAACCCATCCATAGGCAAACAGAAAGTGTGTGGCATATATATGCAATCCTGCCCATAGTGGATCTCATACTACATCTACTAATTACACAAATATATCCAATCCATTGAGCCAATTCAACTACGAAACGAATAACCTAAGATTACCCTCCCTTAAACTATATATAACTTTACAAATCTATACAGCCATTCACGCCCGACTTAAATTTAACATTTATTATGTTCGCACAGATGAATTTTATAAAATTTGTTTTAAAATGTTGAGTATAGATCGGCTGCACAGATTCCACAGTTAAAAACATTCCAAAATAAACATAACCGATCAAAATACAAAGTCATCGATAATGTCAATTGCATAGGGAATACAAAAAAACCCAATGGTGTTCATCATAAGACACCGCAGTGACATGATGGCTTATATATTCCAATCGACTATGAAACAGCAACATAATTAACTGCTAATGAATCTATGCAACATCTATACCCAACTTTAAATTTCATGCATTTAAATAATTTATACGATAAGTATTAATACAAATAAAAAAATAATAAAATGGAAATGATTTTTTTTCAAAGCAAAACATATAAAATTTTAAACATTATCAATTGATTTTAAACTTAAAAGTCAGATAGAAGTTCATAAGCTTGAACGAAAGTTCTTAATTAGTTTTAAATTTTAGAGTTCATGTCAATAGCTTACAGTAGAAGAATCACTGCTCTTGATGTAAATTCCCATGGAGTCTTTATTTGAAAACCCGGTCAGATGTTCCGGAGGTAGCATTAGCTGGTTCATTTCGGTATCACAGTCAGTTCATTTTTAAAATAGAGAGAGAGTGTGTGTGATATGTGCGTCCTATCATGACCCTCAAAAACAAGCCGGAAAACTTGACTGGAATTCAATATTTTTCTTTTTATAGTCCTCCTATGGATTCCATGAACAAAAACGTCACTGTTCCATTTTTTTTCGTTATGGTCCAGGCCTTTATTTGCTTCCATTGGTCAAGCTAAAATCTCTTTCTTCTCTTATCTATTTTTCATCTGACTTTTTAATTACACAGCTTTTGGATAATTAATAAACAATCATTTCCATTTACAGATTACAGGAATTAATTAATACCTGTTTTTATTTTTACTTACGTTATTTCTTTTTTAAACTATTTTTATATTTAAATCTTTTTTTATAAAAAAAAAATACGTTCAAATACCTTTTTTTATTTATAAAAAAAAAATATTTTTAAAGTTTAGTATCTGTGCGAATATATACGTTTAACGAACATTTTAATTTTAGCGTTTAGTTGTTGTTTTTTTTTAATACATTTATTTTTATTTGCGAACTTTAAGATTTTATTTTAAATTAATGTAACGGTGTAACGGCATATTTATATATCGTTACAATATAAACCAATTAAATTGATTCATTCTCTAAGAAATGTGTAAAATGTCAAGCGTTGTTAGCCAAGAGGCCAGCGCAGCGATCTTGCAAGCAAGCAGTTGGTTGCAGACGGTTGTTGCATGTTCGCCTCCTGGCCGATGCTGTGACATATGGGGGGAGGAAGATGTCATATACTGTATATATTTATTTGATTGTTAATATATTCAAGCATTAAAATTTTACTTTATAATCATGATGTTTAAATAAATTCAGCTTAACTTATTTAGTGGAATGATTCAGATATTGAATTATCATCTGATGACTGGAGTTTTACAAGAAATGCAAGTTTAGTGAAAGAGATAGGTTTGATATCTTTTTCACTTGTTGATAGTTTGAGAGACTATAGAGTCTTTATCATGAATGCTTTGAATTTGATTGGTTCATACTTCTATACTAGTGTGGCAATTAATTATATATAAAATATTTCTATATTGAAGATTATATAATGTCTTTTTTTCTTTTAAACAGGATCGCTGTTATGGTTTACCTCCTGAAGAGAAAATGAATAATTTGGAAGCCGCAGCGCTAGTTTGTAAAAAAGTAGACAATTTAGATAATGATTGTGCTCCACCTACTCCGCCTCAAAGGCTAGATAGTAGAAAAAATAATTTATATTCTCCAATACCAACAAAAACTTTTAATCACCATAAAATGGGGTATGAGCCAACAGAAACTGATATTTGAAGTTACGATGAATGGTATTTTGTAATATATGTACTAAAAAACTTAAACGTGATTGCAATTCTGACAATTGTAATAAAAGTAATATCATCTTCCGCTACAATTCTTAGCCAGAATTTGCATTAGATCATTGAAGCTGACTAGAAAGTGTTGAAATTTACTTTCCAAAGACTCTGTGATGATTTTTTTATACGTATATATTCTTAACATGTGGTGAGGGATCTGGACAAGAATATATTTTGGATATAGTTTTGAATTTCAAGACGTAGAGCAATCTATTCATATATCACTATTCTCAAACAAATCATTCTTTTGAAAACAAACAAATAATTTAAAAATAAAAATCCAATCATTTTTTTTCTTCTCACAGCCACAACATATGGTGTAAAATCCATAACGCAGAATCATGGTATATTTTGATGTTAATTCATTATTTTCAAATCATACTTATTTTGTATCGAAAGTTTGGATTACAATTACTTATTTTGTTTCACTGAATGGGCTACATTAACTTCTGAAAATTCCTTGAATATCTAAAAATATATTTTTTATTTTATTTTGTCTTTTAAGAAGTGCTGGATTAACAATTACATATCATGGGAATTGAAATCATTAGCCCTGTATTTTTTAGGTTTTGCCTTTTTTTTTGCTGTCTTTTAAACATACATATGTATTTTTAAATGTATGTGAATGCCTACGGTAAAAATTTAGCCATGAAAACAATTTTTATGGCCTCCTAGTTTACGACTTAGAGAAGCAAAATGTACCAAACTTCATATTACTCTTGCCAATATAAGATTTTATGTGTGTATATAGACAATTCCAATATTTTTTTGCTTCATTAGGCCCTAAACTACCATGGGACCATAAACGTAAACAGACTGACATCGCACATTTTTTCTTTTACATGCATATGTGTGTGTATATATATAGATACACACAGTATGAGGGTTTATATGTATATACGTATAAACATGTAATGTATATATGTATATGTGAGGATATATATATTTGTATATATATAAATACTATTATAAACATAGATATATGTGAAAGTATATATGTATGCACACACAGGTGTAAACATTAAAAGTTCATAATATCGTTGTGCATTTTCAATTTTTTAAAAAGGTTTCATTTAGGAGATAAACACTCAAAATCATTGAAATAAATATTATTTTTAACTAGTAAAATGCTCCAATCCGTATCATTTTTAGATAATACTTAATTCCATGCATTCATTATTTATATAAGCTAAAAAGTTTATCATTTCTGTAGCCACAACACACAGTATTTTTTAATAAAATCAGTGATTAAAAGCAAGACCAAAATTACATAAAATGTAAACGTATATGCTTTACTGATTGCTTTATTCTAAATCCTAATCTGATTAAATCTTTGAAAATGCACACAGATTTATTAATTCTATATATATCTGAACTAGATGAATGTACATATTTTTTTAATTTTTTTTTCTGATGGGTTTTAAATATATATAAAAAAGGGTAATTTGAATTTTTTGTAGATTTTTTTTTTTTTTTTGGTACCTGTTGATTTATCATTGACCTCATTAATGTAAAAAGAATTCCAACCACATAGAGCTTTTGTATTGTCAGAGTTTCTTGTTAATCTCACTTATCTGAAATTACGTGAGTATAGATGTATTGATAATTTTACATCAATAAAGTTGTTTTTTTTCTTTTACTTGTGCGTCTCATACTATTAAGTTTATATTATTAAAATTGTAAAACTTGTTAGAAATTTATCACAATACATCTGTGCGTTAATAGCACTGCAATATTTTTTCATAATAAATATAAGAAGTTCATTTCTTTGAATTTTTTGTAGTGTTTTTATTAAATTATTAGACAATTTCAATGGCGTTGCAGTCTTCTTCGTAGTTATAAAATACAATTGCATTGCATTATGGGACTTTTAATGAATTAATTTAATTTTATATTTTTAGCCTCAAAGACACTCTCAAACATTTTTTATATAATTTTCTTATTTTTTAATATATATATATGACATTTATTTATAATTATAAGGAATTTGAACATAGGTTTTCAAGCTCCATTCAGCTATCCATGTATATTGTATATTTTAATTTATTCATTGATATAAAATATATTAATCGGTACTGTGGTATTAGAGCTGCGACATAAAGAATTATAATCGTTTAATCATTAAATTAATTCGGTTATTAAATCAAAAGCATATATATAAAAAAAAAAAAATCTACATTAAAAAAAAAAACAATTTAACAAAAAAAAATACAAAAAGCATTAATGTGAAGAATAATTAAAATGCGTGTTTAAATCAAATTGAGTGTGTGTTTGCACGTGCATATTCTGCATAATCTATATTAAATAAATTTAAAAATAATATATATGTAATTGCTATATATATGGCGAATCTATAATCCCAGTCATGTCAGTGTAATAATAAATTGTCAACAAAAACTTTTAATCAGTTTATAATAAGAATTATCCCTCAACTTGAGAACAAATATTTAAATAAGTTGCGTGTAGAAAATGTTTATTTAAACACACTGTGAATATATAAATAGTTTATTAATTTAGAGTTGCTTTAACTCTCGTATTTTAAAGTTTATCACTAGTATCTTTAATTCTTGGTTATTCACCATTAATGCAATTACATGTACTGCTTTAATTTTAGCGCTGTCCTTTCTCCTTTCAAGAAATACATTACCATTATCAACTTAACTGCGCTCTCTCTCTCTCTATACTGCTTGCAGTTATATGATCACTTTCAATTTGCATACTGCTTGCTATTCACTGACACTCCCTCAGTTCATTTTTTATTAGCTATACTAATTAATATTTACTAAGGCTGTAACCTTATGAATAAGCGTCTGAAAAATTCGAAGGTAAGGACCTCTACAGGTCTTAGCCACAAGCTTACGCTCAGAAGAAAAGAGGGAAACCCTTCTTTTCTTCTGAGCATAAGCTTGTGGCTAAGACCTGTAGAGGTCCTTACCTTCGAATTTTTCAGACGCTTATTCATAAGGTTACATACAGCCTTAGTAAATATTACTTAATATAATAATGTGCGTTTAATAAAATTTATAATTATACTAATTAGCATAATTAGTATTCAATTTCTTTTAATAACAAATTTTTCTAGAATGGTCTATTTTTCGGGGAGAAAACAATGCAAAGTACTGTTTATACGTATTATACAGATCACATAATAAACTTTATTTACATGTACAGACAGTCCAGTAATAAAAATAAAATATTTATAAATCACCATCATTGTCAACCATTATCAATCCACTGCAGGATGGTCTCTCTAAGTTCAACCCACCTGTTCTGATGTTTAGCCTCTCTTCTCCACATCACTCCCATACACTTCTTATTTTATACATCCATCTCACATGTTGTCTCTTTCTGGGTCTTTTGCAATCTCTTGGAATCCAGTTTAAGATTTTAACCATCCATTATCATATCTTCTAGCAATATGTTCAATCCAACTCCACTTCAGTCTTAATTCTTTCAATGATATCAGTGCCTGTTTGTTCTTTTACCCATGTATTTCATTTTCAATTTCTTCTTGTTACTCCTAACATTCATCTCTCCATACTTCTTTGAGTGGTCTGAAATCTTCATATTGCTCTTCTGTTAAGTGTCCATGTCTCACATCCGTAAGTAATAACTGGTAAAACAAATTTATTAAAAATCTTCCTTTTAAAATACGTAGACATATTTCCATTGAATATTGTTATTTCTACCAAAAGCACTCAAACTAAATTTAATTCTATGGTAATTTCATCCATTATGTTACCGTCTGTAATAATAATCTGACCAAGGTATTTGTAGCTGTTAACTTCCAACTCATCATTATCAATCTTTATTTTCATCTTTTGAGAAAATCTATTGAACCTTACTTTAATCTTTCTATCATTTACTTTTAATCCTATTTTCTTATTTTCATCCGATAACTCTTGCAACATTTATTAAAGCTCTGAAGCATTATTTGTAAAAACAACTACATCATCTGCAAAATCTAAATGACTTAAATAATTTCCATTTACTTTTATTTCTTTAGCTTCCCATTTTAATTCACAAATCGTGCAGTACTGCTGTAAAAAGTTTTGGAGATATGGAGTTATACTGTCTTACACCCTTCTCAATTTTTTTAGTATCATTATGAAATCTAATTGTTGCTGTTGCATTTTTATAAATATTTTTCAGAATATGACAATATCCTGGTTCTATATCTTAATGATCCAATGCTTTAATCACTAAAGAAATGCTATATAATCAAATGCCTTTTTGTAATCTAATCCAAGGCACAATGGCAACTCATATTCATTGATCCTATTTATAACTTCTCTCCACATTTGGATATGATCCACTGTCTTAAAACCTCTTTTAAATTCAGCTTGTTCTTTTGTTTGGTTAAAATCAAAAGTTCTCTGTAGACAAGTTGTAATTATCTTAGTAAAAATTTTATATAAAACTGATAAAAGACTGATAGGTCTGTAATTTCTAATATCTTCCTCATCACCTTTTTAAAGTAGTAATATTAATACTGCATTCTTCCAATTATGTGATGCATCTTTATTATTTAGACATTTGGTATATAATTTTACCAAAAAAATTTCTAGCTTTTTTTAAGATATTGATTATAATTCCATCATTACCAGAAGCTTTTTCCTTTGTCATAAATTTAATTGCTTATCTCACTTCTCCATTTAAAATCCTGGCAATTCAGTAGATATAATAATTGTATGAGGTACGTATTTTTTATTACTGTATAATTCTCGATAGAATTCTTCTATACATTTCATGATGACAGTTCTCTTTTTAGTAATAGTTCCATTTTTTTTCTTATTGCAGAAATGTTTCCTCTCAATACTAGTTTTATATTCTTGAGACTTTTATTCTTTTCTATAGTTTCCCTTTCTAGCTCATATTTTCTTATATCATCAATTCTTTTTCACACTATTATATAGAATTTGAGGTGTTCAATCCTTCTTAATGCATCATTTTTATACATTTTCATATTACTTCTTTTCTTCATAAATTCACTAGTCTCGGTAGAAATTTTATTGGTCAATTGCTGCTTTGGTCTACCAGCTATCTTTGTTGCAGTTTTTAAAAGTGTATCAGTTATTTTCAAATTAATTTTATTCAAATCTGAATCATGTTCAAAATCTACTAATACTTGAAACAGATTTGTAAGTTCTAATTTAAATTCATTAGAATGTTTCTGAAGATTAGGAATATCAACTGTGAATATTGTTTTTCTTAATATTTGTCTCTCTAGTTTTGCATTAACACATATCTTATATTTTACTAATTGATGATCACTTTCTGTGTTGAATATATTAAGAACATTATAATCTTGACAAATATTTTGTTAGTCAAAATATAATTTAATTCTGCTTTACCTTCATTTGAATGTTTTCCTGTCCATTCCCTTTAATATTTTTTTTTTCAAAAAAAAAAAGAGTTCATAATATAATTTTTTTCTTTTTCTGCAAACTCTCATTTCTATCACTATAGTCAAATTTACCTACAGCACTTTTATTTTTCAAGTATTTATCAATTACAGCATTAACATCTCACATAATTTTTAAATGTTTGGTCTGATCAAAAGTCTTTTATACATTCTTATAAAAATCCTCTATTACTTCATCACTATGAGAATTTGTTAGGGTAGAAATCTGAATGATTTGCATTTGGTATCTTCTATTAAGTTAAATAGCTAATCTTGCCACTCTGTCCAATACATCCATCAATCTTTACAATGTTGTTCTCCCACTTCTTATTTATAATGAATCCTTTTCCACTTCTACTTCCAAGATTTGTGCCTTTGTAGTACAGTACATATCCACTTTTTAAATCCAATTGTCTCTTCACCTTTACTTCTAACTTTACAAAGTCCAATAATGTCCCATTTAATATAAAAACATTTCTTCCAATTCTTGCAATCTTCCTTCACTTGAAAATGATCTGCAGTCGTAAATACCTAAATAAAAAGTAGTAATCAAATGGCAAAGTCCACATCAGGGGATTCTTAGCACCCTCTGCCTTCAGCCACCAACTGCTGCCTTGGCTGGTAACTTTACAACCTCTTGGGAATGAGGGCCATGATTTATTTTTTATATGTCATAATTGTAAATATCTATAAGAAAAAAAATTTTTTTTTCATTCACACTTACATTCATTCTGCCTTCAAGAAAACTCAACTGATATTTCAGTTAAGAGCTATCAAACAATTGAGAAGAATGACCATGGTGGCTTTTGATCTTAAACACAGAGGTCAAAAGTCAATAAACTCACCATACTGGCTAATGGGTGTTTATGAGCATCTTATCCATGTTTGTATACCATATGAATAATCACATAGTAATAACAGTTTCAATAGCAAGAAAGTATGAAGTGGACATTAGGTATTTGCCTTGCTTGGTTCCTTTAAGGCCTCTAAGAGGAATCAAAGCATCTCAGCTAACAGCAAAATCCTTTTGCAGCCATTTATAAATAATAGAAAATACATATGCATATATATAAAAAATAAGTTGGTAGTATGTTTGTGTGGATCAATAAGACATAAAGTAAAAGCATTGCACTTTAATTCTCTGAAAAAGACTGTTAGACAACTGAAATATGTCAAATAATTGAAAAAAGCATTGTGAAAAGTGCAATAATCTTTTACAGATATATTAAATATCTTAATTGCTTAACAAAAATAGTGATCACATGATCATTTCTTATGCGTACACAAGCTGTTTCCACAGAGGCTAAACTCCATACAATAGCATCACCAGTGAACTCAAAGCTTTATAGTTAGCTAATATGGTAAAAAGTGGCTGCTGGAGAATTGTATTAGATACTATTATCTAGGTGCAGGGCTCTTAGATCCAAGACTCCTCACTGATGAAAGCCACAAGCTAGAAACTAATCTGGGGATATTGGACGAGTAGGCACTAGATATGGATTTTATGCACAAACCTTCTTGCATCTATTGATTACTCTGGCTTGCACTGGTAGCTCTACTGTATGGAGAGTTTAGCCTCTGTGTAAACATTACTAATTCTACGAATTATTGGCAGAAGACTATATAGCCAACTAATCTTATTTTAAGATTGCTCACGATACTTCCATATTTACAGATAAAAAATCTTCAATATTTTAGAATTTAGTTCTAAACTTGTGATAGACAAAATGATTCTAGTCACGAAATGATGCGCTCATTCATTTTGAAAGTTCGGGTCATTAACATTGTTCCTATTTCACAATGAGTATCTTGATGTACTTTTAAAATTACAACTAATATAATGTTGTTTTAGCAGTGCTGTTTTTTTTTTTTTATCTGCATCCGATGTTTTGAACGCTTAGTGGACTTTTTCAGGGTCATATATATCATTACTATGATGTTTGTATCTATTACAATTTTGTACTAAATGCATATATATAGTTTTTAAATCATTAATATATAAATATAGATATTTATATACGGCTATTTTAAAATTGATATACACGCTATCTATATTTAAAATTAAGAGCATGCTAATAAACTCTAAACAAGCTTTTTTAATATTTTTATTATGATATAAGGGAGTGCATATAGATGTGTATATATATGTTAATATTTAAAAACTAAATGCAATTTAAAATTTATTGCAAACTTGTATCTCATAAATATTAAAGAAGTATACTGTCATTTACGGTTTTAAAGAAGACACTTGAAATTTTGAAAGAAAATATTTAAAAAAAATTGCATTGATTTTAAAAAAAAAAATGTCTTAAATTAGTTTGCATGTTCAAAAAATTCGTTCATATTTTATTTTTTGATTTATTTCAACTTATTAATGAGATGACATATCTATTTACCTGTAGACTAATATTAAACTTAAGCAGTCAAACAATCAAAAGATTTACTGAGAATCAAAATAACCGCATTTATAAACCACTTTTGAAATCATTCTGTTAAATTATTAAAATCGGAGAAAGTTTTGTACCTGTAAAAATTCATTTATTACTTCTAATTACTGTACTCAGATTTCTATGATGGTCTCGAAATCTAAAGATTCCTAGATCAAATCTCACTTTTAATAGTTGAATGCCACAGGATTTTTTAAGTCATTAACTTTTGGTTATTTTTTACCCTATGCAATTTGTTGCACTAAGCAGAGTGATAAACTAGAGAACTGAAGATTCCCAGATCATAAACACAGTTCACTTTCAGTGTTCAAACATTATATGACGTGAATGTTTCTTCATTTGATTATATATATTATCCAGACTAATTGTTTATATCTACTGTATATTGGAAATGTTTTAAAAGATGTGTTTTCATTTACTGAACTATTACACTCGGATATTGATCGATTTATTAGAATCAGTGATGGATTTTCTTAAGAGTATAAATGAAACTACATTATGTTATGGTAAGCAATGGCCAATCAATGACTAATTCTTATTTACTTAATCGTTCGAAATGCATGTTTGCAATCATATGGTGTAGTTTTTTATGTGTTGAATATGGCATTATTCTTGATACCAGTACAACTTAAAATGCAAAATTGCTAAGGAGATTTTTTTTGTAGCTAATATTCTGTTGTTGAAAAATTATTAAAATTACATTCTGCAAAAAGTTACAGTCAGACAGTGTTTGTCTCTCTTAACAATCTTATTTTTAATTTATATATGTTTATTGTAAAAAAAAAAAAACATTACATTTTTCAACAAGAGATGGAGACAGCTACATCATATTAGTTTTAAATTATATTTTCCAGCATATAGGACACTTTTTTCTCTCTCAAAATATGCCTAAAATATGAGGGGGGGGGCTTATGCAGTGGTAATCAAAATTATGAGTTAAAATTTCAGTCAATCTACATCTGATTTATATTAATATATATGTGTAAAGGTGTGTTTGTGCGTGTTAATTCTAAAGGGATAGTTGTGGATAGACAATGTATTGTCTAGGTATCCTGGTGGACTAATTAAAAAACTACCTGCTAGTATGGGATCAATTTCGGAGTCACAGAACAGAAGCTGTGAAAAATAAAATCAACCAACTGAACACTCAGCTGTAATTCTAGGTGGGCTAACAAGACAGCTTCAACATTCAGATGTCTACATTAATAAACCATTTAAAGGATTCATGAAAGTAAAACAGAACACTTGGATGCAGTCTACAAATTGTGTAGTGACACCATTAGGAATAAGGAACAGGCCTAATATTTTGCAGATTTATGAATGGATCAAAATTTCATGGGATGCAGTGATACATAGGACAATTGTAAAATTTTGAAAGAGATGTGAAATTAATAACTCATTTGATGATTCAGAGAATTATTTTGTTATATGAAGACTCCGCTTCTGAAGAACAGGCTTCAAGTGATTCTTCATTTAACTCTGGAAATGAATTTCTGTGTTTTGAGGATGACGATTAAAAGGTACCTAATTACAAGTACATTTTTATAGACATAAATAATTATAAAATTAGTATAGTAAATCATTATGAAAATTCATGAATAAAGTAGAAAATTACTTTTTTTCTTTAAAATGTCAAAAAAGGGAGTACATCTTATATACCGCAGAGTCCTATGCACCAGCAAAAACCATATATTTTGCTAATGTGCTTAATTTACCTAATTGTTTTCCAATTCATTTTAACAAAAGATATGTAAGTAAACATTTTTAAAACTTTAATTATAGATAGTATTTAGAAATAATAAATGATATATAATATTCAAAGCAATAATTATTTTCTTTTCTTTTTAAGTTTCTAATAAGATATTCATCATGATAGTGATAAAAAGAAATAGCAAATATATAAAACTATTTTTTACGAAAAAATTAAAATATATATTTTTAACAAACATACTAAAAAATTTCGTCTGAATGTTTATTTTCAAATTAAAAAAAAAAAGCTTTTTGTTTTAAAAAAATCATTGTTTGACTGAATCCCTAGTTGAAAGATAAATCTCACAATAAAAAGTATTATTACTTATATCCCTAAACCTTCATTCACAGTAGATCTTTCAACCATATCTGAAAGCTTCAAAAACATACAAATTAAACTTGAACATGGTAGAAATGCAACTATAAAAAACTGCTGTTAAAATTCAAATATATTTTTTAAAATACATAATTTTGGCAAATTCTTTTATTTAAACAAAATGGAGAGCATTAAGTAGTTTATGATTGGAGAAAAAAAATTGTTTTTTGTTATTTTAAAATTTTATACTTTTTTTTTGGGGGGGGGGGATTTTATCCATTAAAAAATTGGCATTAAACATTGTATATGTCATTTATATTCTCATAAATATTAATATACTGTATAAGACTGTGAATTTAAAAGAATATGGTGGTAAGCAGTTCACTAATTACATATATTTATATTTATACATTTATATAAAGAGCTTGCAAATAAGCTCTTAACAAATAGTCAAAATGAGTCATAGATCACATGACCCTATCTCTTAAGCTTGTAAGTTATAAACAGTGAGAATTGCCAATTCCTCTACAAGCTTTATGATAAATGCTTAGCCAGAGCCAGCACTTAAAATATCTCCCCTCCCCAAACCCCTGACCATGGTTTCATGCTTTGGCACTCCTCAGAGAGGTGTCAGGGTAGGTTCAGACACTAGATCTAAAAATACCAACCCAAAGCCAAGCACTTATCTAAAAGTTATCTATTGAGTGGAAAATCTGAAATTTTCAGACATCTACATGTCTTCAAACCCAGCTATCCAACTCAAATAGCTATATGGGGCTGATAGATCTTCAGCCATACCATATGTTAGTAGTCTTAGCAATATAAAATTGCATAAGACTTGTCAGAGACTATAAATAGTCAAAATAAGAGTCATAGATCACATGACCCTATCTCTTAAGCTTGTAAGTTATAAACAGTGAGGATTGCCAATTCCTCTACAAGCTTTATGATAAATTCTTAGCCAGAGCCAGCACTTAAAATATCTCTGCTTTGCAGAATATCTCTAACCCCAGACTGGTTTCTGCTGCTGGCTTCCTCAGTGAGGTGCTAGGATATTCAAGCATTAATTCAACAAAATCTTTATAGATATTTTTTAATAGAAACAGTAAGTAGCACTATTCTGTAATATATGATTCAATCAGAAACCTTAATAATGTCAATGATATTTCTACATCTGTATAGGAGAAATATCTTCTATTTTAATTATAGTGACTACAATTTATCCTTGAATCCGAGTATTACGTCTAGATTTTTTGGAGGCCAGGCTGACTTCAACCATCTTGATTATAGTTTTTATAGATACTGAAATTACAAAATGGTCACTACTGACTGAACAATTTTGGTTGGCTATTGAATTACAATAGTAATCTTTTCCAAGTCATTGGTTCCCAACTGTAGTGCTGCTGCTTGTATTTGTTTATAATTCTGAATCAGTTTACTTGTTTTATCTCATTTAACAGTTTACTTATAATTACTAGTCTAGCATTAGGCAGTATTTAATTTTTAATTAATAATAATGAATTTATATCTTAGTTTAATTTTTGTGTTTAGATGGGAGGTCCGATTAGAAAATAAGAAGGGGACTTTTTTGATTACGTATTGCAATATGCAATAGAAATTTTTTGACATTTTGTTTGTCAAAATGAAATGTATGTTTTTATTTATCTTAAATATTGTTTTTCCATTTCAAATATCTTTTTTTATTACTTTGACAATATTTTTATATTGTTTTTATAGTTACTAATGTTTTTGTAGGAATAAAAAAATCCATGCGCTGAAACTAAGATTTTTTTTCATGTTAATTGAAGATTTTGTTCAATATAACATTAGTACTTCTATAATTAATAAACTGTCATATTTTAAATGGATTTAAAATGAATTTTATATAGTAATTATTATAGAAATTAATGTAATATATAAGGGATTTGAACTCAGACTTTCACACAACCCTCAACTCTCCATGCAATCTCATATTGCTGATCCATCTGATCACACACATGTTGAAAAGATAAATAATCACCAATATAAGTATTTCATGCTAAACCAGCAGTCATCAGTTGGACCAGATTACTATCTCCACACATATATACAATCAGTGCTCACCTTTATATTAAGATATCCAATCTTCATACTTTAATGGACAGGCTTCAAACTACTCCAACCCACAACTCTTCAGCCATCCATTTCATTGAAAATCTGATGATGGAACGTTCAAAGCCCACATTAGTGCCAAGGTTGTCATCTTACCCATGTTAATTTTGCTATACATTTTATTCACACTGAAGTTTGTCTATTCTTTGCATATAATAAAATTAAGTATACCTTTTAAGCCTCAATTTAGTTATACTTAATCTTCATATATAGAATTGTTTGCACATTTAAGTTATTGACAATCTATTTCAATTCATAATTAAATTAGTTAGTTTGCAATTGATCTTCTTATCATCAATTTTTCTATTGCTTTTTATGTTGTATTACAAGCAAATTCTTCTTATCCATTTTCTTATTATATTGCACTTTTTGATAGTCCCATCCAAGAATGCTTTTGATTTTCTATGCTGAAAATTGAGATTTTAAAGAACAAATCCTCAGACATATTTAATAAAGAGGCACATTAGCCAATTGTAACCATAGATATTGGGCAATAAACAACATGATTAACTAATTATAGAATAGCTTCTAACGGAAATTTAAGTCCCCTGTAGATGATGGCTAGTTATAGTTTCTTCAGTGCAGTTTTGTTTTTATATATTCTTGTTATAAGATTTGAAATACAGGTATTCTTATATTTGGAACTTAATTGTAAATATAGGGTATTTGAACTCAGACTTTCAAGAAACCCTCAACTATCCACACTATCTCATACTATTGATACACATGTAGGAAAGATAAATAATCACCAATATATGTATTTCATGCTGAACCAGCACTCATCAGCTGGTCAAGATTATCATCTCCCATACATATATACAACCTGTGCTCAGTTTATATTAAGATAGCAAATCTTTATACTTTAATAGACAGGCTTCAATCTACTCCCACCTCCAACTCTTCAGCCATCCATACCATTGAAAATTCTGATGGTAGAATGCCCAAATCCTATGCTGATGCCAATATTGTTATTTATCTTTTCTACATGTGTATCAATAGTATGAGATAGTGTGGATAGTTGAAGGTTGCTTGAAAGTCTAAGTTCAAATCCCCTATATTTATATTTTTATGTATATACAATTTTATTTAACTAGTCAATGGGATAAGGAGTAGTTCATTCTATTTACCCAAAACCATTGATTGTAAACTTTAGTAATCAATGGACATTAGATGACACTATTATATGTACATTATCAGTTTACCTCTTTTAATCTTTCAAGCTTGAGATTATCCTAACTTTTTGTATACGTACATCTGTTATTATGTTTGTAACTGTGTCTTAATACTAACATTGCATAACCTCTCATATATTTGCTCATATGCTTCCAAGAGTAATTATCTTCATTCTATTCTAGAGCCATCTATTGAAAACTCAACTAATATAGAACTATAAAATCCATATCTCCAAATAGGCTGTTAAAAATTCTCCAAAGCCTAGGAATGTAAAAGATTTTCTGGGCTTTTATAGGATTGCTAAACTTTTTTGAGTTTCCTGAAAGTGAATTAACATGTCCTTACACCATTTTATGAGATACTGCATAAAATCAGCACTGGAAATGGTCTGAAGAGCATGATTTAGGTTTCTGGGAAGCAAAAGATTTATTAACATCTAAGCAGCTTTTTGTACATTATAACAGCAACCAGGAAGTGATTATTACAACCGATGCTTCAGATTTCAGAATTGCAGTTGTCTTTGCACTAAACTGCATAGAATTATTATTAACTAAATCTGCAAATAAAAGTTATAAAAGCAAATCATATTGCATATATAAATATTTTCTCTAAATTTTATGTCTATATAAATATTAATTTAGATTTGGTGGGCAGCACTTTTTCAAGCAAATTAATGATTTTTTGCAATTAAGAATTGAAGGAGACTATTTTTCCAGAACTGGAAGCCAAGATCAGATCATTAAAAAGAAACAGACTTCATAGTTTGAGTAATTAGAAATAGATCGTTCCAGATTGCTACAGTTATTAGCATAAACAAGGCAAAACTCGCCATACAGTAGTGCCACCCTGTGCCAACCAGAGTAAACAATCAATGGATGCCAGAAGGCTTGTGCATAAAATCCCTATTTAATGCATCCATTGATTACTCTGGTTGGCAAAGAGTGGCACTACTGTATGGAGAGTTTTGCCTTGTTTATTAACAATTGTGCTAGTATAAAAGATAGTGATCATGTGATGTTTAGTGGTTATTAGCATAATTATAATATACGAACCATTAGTCTAAAGCAATATATCTTAATTGTTTGCAGATACTCGAAAAACTCTAATGCAAAAGATTTAAAATGTGCTAAATTAATCCAAGAAAAAAAAAGTCTATATGACAAAACATTTTAAAAACTTCAGAAAATAGTTTTAAAATGTTTAGTAACAAAATAATTAGAAATTGATACGGATACGGGAATAAAAATTTTAATAAGGAAAAATGTAGTTGATGTCTGTAAGAAGAAAAAGATACCCTTTTTAAGGTTTTGTAGAATTATTTAAAACTCAAAATTTCTTCAAACTTGCCCCAGGTCTTGTAATTCCATAATTATTATCGAAGAAGATTGAACAATAATTTAAAAAAGAAACTATTTTGTAGTGGGTTTTATTTCTAATAATTTTTTTCATGTTATCACATCAAAGGACAAAAAAAAAATAATCGGTTATTGTTTGAAAGGAAAAGATAAGGTTAGGTTGTAAAACATGAACTTTGAACTCCAGAGTACCCAATTTACCATTAATCCATGCAGGCAATGATATGCTTTAACTCTATCTAATTTATCATTCATTTCTTTATAGCTTTTTTAAAATATTTATTTAAATAAATATAATACAATAAAACAAATAACATAACATAAAAGACCATAAAGAAATAATTCAGAAATACTTCAAGCTAGCAGAAAAAATTAAAATTGCACACTTAAGAATTGACTTTGCATGCAAAAATAATAACTAATGAAATGTTACAAAATATATAGCTTATTGCAGACAAAATAAGCTAAAATTTATTGATTATATTAGCAAATACAGACTAAATGATTAAGTAGTGTTTACTATTGGATTGACTGAGTGTTAAATGCTAATATGTAGGCAGATCATTATGTCCAAATATCATGTTCATAATATTTAGACTCAAGTAAATTTATCATATATGTGTTACATCGGTATTATTGGAACTGCAGGACAGATAAATATGGACCAAACATGGATGGGTATTTGCTGTGCAACCATTTCTTGGAGAAAGTTTAATCAATATTAATTCATGTTTTCCTGATATGACAATCAAATAGGGTGGTGGTTAGTAAGAAGATTGAGTACAAGAAGTGATAAGCTGAAGATGCCATCTATGAACCTTGATTCCAATCAACCACTGCATTCAACTGTGCAGAGTTTTATCTTGATAGACTAGGAATAAGACTTATAATTTCACCTACACATCTTCTGCCTTACTTGATAAAGGCTGTTTTGATAGATTGGTGCTATTTTTGGAATTCTTTCAGAAATGTCCACTTAATGGGATTCATTGACTCAAGTGCTTATGACAAGAAAAGTGATGTGGCAAAAGTTATCAAGTCTTCCATTTCAATTCTGTGTTGATAGATTAAGACAATACATATAGTTATTAGCAAAACGAAGTGTTGATGAAAAAAACAAAAATGTCAGCACATATAAATTTTTGAATAGAAGCAATGTCTAATTTTTTCTATTACAGAATCCAGTAAATATTTTCACTATAATTAGGAACTCATTAATATTTTAAATATGACTACACAATAACTGTGTGGGACAAGACTGAATGATGAAGCACCTGTGAAATAAGTACTTAGATAGAACTCAAAGTGCAAATCTGTCTCAGCAGTGCCAGTAGAAATATTATAATTATGCTATATCATTATATTAGATAAATGTATTGTTCTAATCAATCAACAAAATTATGAAATGTGATATATATTGCCTGTCTGCTATTACTTGTTTGAACCCTATCTTGTTTATAAATATAGTTTAGTATTAATTATCTACTCATTTCTCTTTAAATATTGCATTTGTATAATAACAAATTGTTTTAAAACAGGCTAAACACTATACATATTGCCACATATAGCAAGCTAGAGTAATCAATGTATTCCAGAAGGCTTGTGCATAAAATCCCCATATAGTGCCTACTCATCCAATATCCCCAGACTAGTTTCTGGCTTGTGGCATTCATCAGTGAGGGGCTTGGATCTGAGAGCACTGCACCCAGATCTTAGTATCTAATGCAACCCTCCAGCAGCCACCTTTTATCTCCACTTAACTACAAAACTATGAGTCTTAAACTGAAAGCACCTTAATGTTTTTAATCCAAGCCCATTAGTTTATATAGTTATATGGGTCTGAACTCAGTTCAGTACCCATACATTTTGGTGTCTTTGGTTCTTTAATAACCATAGCCACCACTATCCTATCAGGCAGGATTGGTTTTAAGCTAATAAACATCACATGACTACCACTTCTTATGCTTGTGTATAACTTTTAAAACAGGCAAAACTCACTATATGTATTGTCACACACAGCAACCAGAAACGAGTCTGGGGATATTGGATGAGTAGGCACTAGATGGGGATTTTATGCACAAGCCTTCTGGCATCCATTGATTACTCTAGCTTGCTGTGTGTGGCAATACATATAGTGAGTTTTGCCTGTTTTAAAAGTTATACACAAGCATAAGAAGTGGTGGTCATGTTATGTTTATTGGCTTAAAACAAATTGTATGACCATTTTCACCCTCCTCCCCCAAATAGACATAAAAGGAACCCAATTTTGTAGTGACTATACAAAAACTAATTCATGAACTACAAATACATCCACGTATAAAATTTTGGACCATTATTTTGCGATTCATTTTAACTTCTGTGACTTTTCTTTCTCAAAGACTTTCAACACCTTGATTCATATTTGCTCTCTATTGTATTCTATTCTCAGCTATACATGATTTAGCACTATTTCATAAATAGGTTCCATCTCATATGAAAAAGATGCTCAAATCAACCTTGAGTTTTTCTAGAAATCTTGCATTATTTCACTTCACTTGCCCAATTCAAAGTTGGGATTTTAAAACATTAGAAACAATTATACCACATCCAACAAAGTGAATAACCTCACAATTGATCTTATGATTTGGCCATTCATCCCAAATTAATTTTCTAATGCCTTAGATCTTCAACCTTTTCACACCTGTGGACCGGTAAAAATAAGGATAAGGTTTTGCGGACCGGCAGAAGTCTATAGATAAATTTTCTTGAAGATGTAAACTGCTTAGCCTTAGATGAGCGTAATTGTTATAACTGATCAAAACAACAATGTTAAATATAGAAGATGAAATTATATTTATATATATGGAATTTGTATAATAAAAAACTTTTTTATTTTAATTTTGAATTTTTTTAGAAAATAAAAAATTTAATTCTACTCCCTTCCCTCCATAAACATCTGTGATAACTAAAAAACAAATTAATTTATGTTTGATTGATTAGATTTTGTTTTCGTTCTGTTTCTTTTTTTTTTTAATTGGGTAAAAATGAGATGAAAAAAATAAATAAAAATATTATTTATATTAATTAAAAGTTTAAACTCTTATTATTTTGTTATTACAAAATTTCCTTCCAGTCTACCACGGCTGGGCAGAAAACTTCTGTGGCCCGGCACCTGTCTGCGGACCAAGGGTTGAAGACCACTGCCTTAGATTATGTTAATAAGGAATCCAAGTCTTTCATTTGCTAAATTAGGTGAAATAACAGCTCTATACAACTAATTTAGTTGCTATAGTTATAAAATACCCTTTTTTTAAAGTTGCAGCTACTTTGCTACTAAAAATTTATCAAAATATTTAAATTAGCAATCAAAGTTTTTATATGCCAGATTTGTAAATCATCTTTCTAAATTGGAAAAAATGTCACCATCCTCCAAAAGATCAAATCTGTAACACATTTAGATTCCTTATTCACAAAATGTATAAACAGTTACAAAGACTACCGTTATAAAAAAAATAAAAAAAAAACAATGTTCAATAAGTACATATGCTCATTTAACACCAGTTGCAATATTCAAATGCTAAAATTTTTCACTTATTGTAATAAACTTCCTTTCAATCCACCATGTGAGAGCTAAGCAAGATAAACTTTGATGAGCAACTGAATAATTTCAAACA
Source organism: Epiperipatus broadwayi (assembly GCA_028023455.1). Lineage (NCBI taxonomy): Eukaryota > Metazoa > Onychophora > Udeonychophora > Euonychophora > Peripatidae > Epiperipatus > Epiperipatus broadwayi. The sequence continues at coordinate 752,131 of JAQFVV010012451.1, read as the reverse complement.
ATCCCGCAAACTTGTTCAATTGACAGAGTCAAATACCTTGACCAAACCACTTTTCCTAATATCGATCTTAATTTTCTCAATAAAAACCATATCTATAATGCTATTTGATTCTCTAAAATTACATTGAGTTTCCAATAATATTATATCTGACTAGAACCAAGTCTATTTAATATATTTCTTAAAACAGACAAAACTCACTTTAGGTATTGCCACACACAGCAAGCTAGAGTAATCAATGGATGCCAGACTTGTGCATAAAATCCCCATCTAGTGCCTACTCATCCAATATCCCCAGACTAGTTTCTGGCTTATGGCCTTCATCAGTGAGGACCCTTGGATCTGAGAGGACTGCACCTAGATCTTAGGATCTAATGCAACCCTCCAGCAGCCACCCTTTATCTCCCCTTAACTACAAAACTATGAGTCTTAAATTGAAAACACCTTAATGTTTACAATCCAAGCCCATTAGCTTATATAGTCATATGGGTCTGAACTCAGGTGCAGTGCTCTCAGATCCAAGGCTCCTCACTGATGAAGGCCACAAGCCAGAAACTAGTCTGGAGATATTGGATGAGTAGACACTAGATGGGAATTTTATCCACAAGCCTTCTGGCATCCATTGATTACTCTAGCTTGCTGTGTGGCAATATGTAAAGTGAGTTTTGCCTGTTTTAAAACAGTTATACACAAGCATAAGAAGTAGTGGTCATGTGATGTTTATTGGCTTAAAACCAACCCTGCCTACTAGGATAGTGGTGGCTATAGTTATTAAAGAACCAAAGACACCAAAATGTATGAGTACTGAACTGAGTTCAGACCCATATGACTATATAAGTTAATGGCTTGGATTGTAAACATCAAGGTGTTTTCAATTTAAGACTCATAGTTTTGTAGTTAAGTGGAGATAAAGGGTGGCTACTGGAGGGTTGCATTAGATTCTAAGATCTAGGTGCAGTGCTCTCAAATCCAAGGCTCCTCACTGATGAAGGCCACAAGCCAGAAACTAGTCTGGGGATATTGGATGAGTAGGCACTAGATGGGGATTTTATGTACAAGCCTTCTGGCATCCATTGATTACTCTAGCTTGCTGTGTGTGGCAATACATAAAGTGAGTTTTGCCTGTTTTAAAACAGTTATACACAAGAATAAGAAGTGGTGGTCATGTGATGTTTATTGGCTTAATACATTTCTTGAAAGTATTTTTGCCATAAAGAATGATGTTATGTAATAATTATCAATCTTGCCTATCCCTTTATTTTTAAAAGTTGTCATAGTATAAGCGTCTTTAAGATCAGATCAGACAACTTTATTGAGTCCACATATTTTTGAAGCTAACATATGACTACAACATTTAAAAATTTCTCCAAGTATCTCATCAAGACCTGAAGCATTTCCATTTTTAATATTACAATGAACTGATTTAACTTTAGTAGTTTGCTTATCTTTGTTTCAATTTGAATATAATGAAAAGTTGTCACCTCAATTCTTATAATATGAGTCAGGAGTATAGCAATGTACTCTGTAAGTTGAAAAATCATTGCCATCATATAAGGGAATATCAATAGATATAATAGGACTATATCAATTTTCAGGTCCATATGGTTCTTTCATAGTGTTAAAATAAGTTCTAAAGTTCCTAGGATCAACAAATATTTCCATCGTCTTAGCACTTTAATCCATCATTCATTTTTGGGCCTTTATATCAATTGTTAAATTCTATCTTTAATTTCATTTATGTACTATTTTAGTAAGCAAAAAAATGTTTACTTTTAATCACGTCACTCATAATAAGATTATTGTCAGAAAACCAATAACGATTCTTTTTAGTACAATCCTAAAAGTCTATATTAGTCATTTTAATATTTAAAAGCTATTTAAATTTACTACATAAATACTTATAAAGAATAAACATAGTTTCTTTACAGCTTCTAATTTATATGACACAAACAAAACCCATTTTTAAAAGCAGTTATTATTTTAACATTGGCTAGCCTGTGATCTATTTACCCAACAAACTGCACTTATAAATGTTTACGTAATATGAATTTCTTTTGTGTTCTTGCTCTTAACTATAATGTAGTTCTTAAGAGGTCACTATTTGTCTGATTGTATTCATGCTGAGTTTGAAAAAGGATAAGGGGTTTTTGTATATAAATGCCATGGAGTTGACAAATATTGTTGTGAGAATGGGATGGAGTAGGATAGAGAAGAATATGGGAAAACTTGGAGTGGGGAATGAAAAGGGAAGTCAAAGTGGCTAACAGGTTTCTCTGGGAATAGTTGCTGAAAGATTCCTGACTCAGTCTAATACCAATAATTTTGGGTTAACATTCACTGTTTGTAACAATATGTGCATTTAAGATTTTTAAAAAAAATAATGATATTGATATATTAATATTTATAATCTTCATTAGTTTTTACAATGCTTTTTACAACTCACTATGACAGTTTTGATTGCCCCAGCAATCTTATAGTAGAAAATAGTTCTGAAGAAGATTGCTGGGGCAATCGAAACTGGGTTGTAAAATGTAATAAAAATATAGATATTATATGGATTTGGCAATGCAATAAGAAAGATAAAGATATTGATATAATAATAATAGCCAGTAAAGAATAAAAGCTATCATTATGCAAACAAGTAGACTCCATTGACTTGATACCATAGTCAGAAGATAATAGATTTACACTAAATAAATAAGATTATTTTTTTTATATTTAAAAATATATTTATTGACATTATAAACTTGTACAGATCCAATCAAATTTTCAATATTCTCAAACAAAATTTAACAATTGAAGTGTGCAAAAACATCATCTCATTTTCATTCTTTTTAGAAGATAATCACTGCTCAGTCTGACTATAATAAAGAAAAATTATAAAGTTTTTTTTTTTTCTGATTTTAAAATAGTTGCCAGACAGAGCCAAGGAAGCATTTAAAGAGCAAACTAAAATGTAGAAAACATGATTATATCCTAAATGCTACAAATAAAACTTTTAATTGGAGATATATTTTAATGTTTGTTCAATCATTCTGCCCTGACACAAAGACAATTTCTTACAAAAAAATGTTTAGACGATTACCTGAGCACGATTTGACTTCCAACATTTCACATAAAACTGAAATGTAGAAAACATGATTACATCCTAAATGCTACTAATAAAACTTTTAATTGGAGATATATTTTAATGTTTGTTCAATCATTCTGCAGTGACACAAAGACCATTTCTTACAAAAAAATGTTTAGACGATTACCTGAGCACGATTTGACTTCCAACATTTCACATAAACTTGGAGATTATATAGTGGCATATCTCACCTTGCACTTAGAAATCGACTAGTCAAAATCCCATCCTTATCTGATTGGATTGAGTACTCATTGCTGGTAATCAATGTGTGAAGATGTGGATAACCAATGTGTAAACATTCAGATAATCAATGTGTAAACATATGGCCAAAGTGTAAACATATGAATAAATATCAACCATTAGTTAGTATGCGACAATAGGCAATGGTGCTCTCTGAATCCGATTGCTGCCAGTAAGGTTGGGGATCTGACAATAAATAGTCAGCCTTTTTGGAGGTAAGGGGAGACCATCTGCCTAATCTAAATGACAGAACATACTTTTAATTGCAACCACTGCTAACAGTGAATGTTTCTATTATTGTTATTAGCTGTAAGTCTATGCAGTGAGGCAAGTCCACAATAGGACTGGAAGCTGCAAAAACCAGAGCCAACTCAAGGTAAGCTTACTAGAACAACTGGAAGAGTCAATGGACAAACTGGAGGCAAGTTGTCTAGTGCAACTGGAAGAATCATTGGACAAACTCAAGATAAGCTGTCTAGTATAGCCAGAAGAGTCATTGGACAAACTCATGAGGGGCAAGCTATTATATATAGCTGGAAATGAGTCCAATCATTCAGGCACTGCATGCCCAGCATTAATGAAGTTCAGATAAATGAAAATATATTTATTGATTGTATATTATGTAAATATATTTAATACTAAAAAATCATGTTAAGTGAACTTCAAATATTCGTATTTTTTATTGCTTCGTATTTTTTATTGCTGTTGGATGGAGTCTGAAACCCAAACCAAACAACAGATTAAGTGCAGTCGACAGGATCCCCAACTCATGCAATACATGTAAAGGAAAAAAATCTCATTAATAATGATATTGTGTCAAGGAGTAGCAATTCTAGGTATTCATATTAGTTCAAATTAAGACTTGATATAAACTGATTTGAATAGATCAACAACAAGAAAAAAAAATAATTCAAGAACTAAGAAGAGCAGATTTGTCTCTTTCAATTCAAATCAAAAAAAAATTGAAAACTTTTGATTACTATCTTCCAAATGTAGAAAAAAGCAATGCAGTAAACATCTCCAGCCTTGATATGGATTAAAAAATGGAAATAATTCATCCATTTAACTACATTCTTGAAGTCCAATGTGATTTCTATTGAATAAACACAAAAGTTACTGTTTTGTAAGAACAGTTATCAAGCTCTCCATTTAAAATTGACCACATAAGGTGAACTTTCCCCAAACAAAATTGTTACTTTAAAGATAATTGTAGCTACTATGTCCAGGTGTAAATATGCAAGATTTAAGTTAGGTCTTAAATTTGTGGAATAAGTGTGGACTTATGAATTGGGATAACACCAAATTATTATTTATTAAAATACTACACAAGAAAATGGGTAGACATATGGATATTAAATGACTTAAAACTTTAATAACAGATGCAAGATATATATTAAAGCAATTATAAATATCATAACATTTAACTGGGTTGTTTACAGAATAAGCCATAAGATATACAAAAATTAAACTAAAGTCAGAATAACATTTATAAAGTTGTCTACTCCTGTTTTCATATTTTCAGGAGTACGACTCCGGGATTGTTGGTCATGACTCCAAAAAAGATATTGGAAGTTCCTATTCTGGGTTTTCATTTCTCTGGTTCCAATTGTTCATCTAGAATTGGAGAACACATAATCAGGATTTGCTCCCATGATCATGCATTTACATTCTTTTATCATATATGGATCACTTTACAAAATATGGGCAATAACTGAAACACACAGGCTTATTATATACCTGTGTCTACATATGTAAAATATAGAATATATGAGCACAGACTTTCACATGAACCACCACTCTTCACAGCACAGACTTTCACATGAACCACCACTCTTCACACTATGACAAGAATCTTGGCCTCAGGGTGGCCTTTGAGCATTCCATCATCAGATTTTCAATTGGATGGATGTGTGAAGAGTTGGAGTAGATTGAAGCCTGTCCATTAAAGTATGAGGTTTGGCTATCTTAATATATATCTGAGCACTTATAGCATATATGTGTGGAGATGGTAATCTGGACCATCTGATGATTGGTGGTTTAGCATGAAATACCTTTACTGGTGATTATTTATCTTTTTGACATATATGTGTTCAAGGGTATCAATCTTATGAGATAGTGTGAAGAGTGGTGGGTCATGTGAAAGTCTGTGCTCATATACCCTATATAAAATATGGGCAAATAAAATAATAATTCTTTTGCCATTAGTCAATCATTTTTACAGTAGTTAATTCTAGCTATTGAATATACATATCTTAATTGTATGTGCTTTACATATTTCACAATTTTAACTACTCAATGCATATGCATATGAATACAGCACATTTATATATACTGCATACATTTGATATTTATTATTTAAAACATAATTATGTATCTACAGTACATATCATTTCATATTTTCTTGAAGGTTTGTGATGATGGTGTTCTAGATGTATTTTTATATTGGACTATTTCCATCATCTAATATATGTATTGAGTGTCTTTAGACAAATTTAACTTTATTTAAATATTCCAAATACATTCAACTGTTAGTAATAGCACATCAAACAGATTAGTATATGCACAATGTTTCAAGAGGACTCTCTCCCCTTCTTCAGGGGTTGCTGGCCTGACCAGTGACAGTACTAGAATGAGATTCGAACCTGGGTCCTTAGATTCTTGAGTTTTGAATTTTAAAGTAACAACCTAACCAACCGAGCCATCCTACCAAAGACAAGTCTGTAATAAATTTCAAATACTTATCTATGAGATTCCTTCAGATTTCTCCACTTTTTCCTAAGAGCAAAGTTGATTGGTGGTTTCCATACATGATGTATAGTCACACTAGGTTGACTTATGGGATTGTTTGCCATTATCATGTGAACAGCTTCTTTAAATTTTCTTCTCTGTACCTTTTCTTCTCTATCCAATATTTTTGTATTTTCCCAATATATGTTCATTGGTACATACATGTTCTGCTACCTTACACACATCTGCTTTCTCTCTTCTAATCATCAGTTTGTGTTCTTTCAAGTGCTTTTTAATGGGACAACTGGTCTCACCAATATATATTCTTCCACATTTACAAGGTATTTCATTCCAAGAAACACATCATGTCATGGGCCAAGAAATCCATGGGCAGTAGTTTTCTGACTTCTGCCTCATCTGATTGCCCCTCATTCTCTATAACTTGCTACAATAATGCTTCCTTCAAGAAATATTCATAAACAGGTTTTAAGTCTCACAATACAGAGTCATATATTTAAACAATTGTGGAACAAAATTTGTATCGTTTTCCTGATTTTGATATATGTTTTTTAGGTTTTTCTATTTCACATAACCAGTTTGTTATCCCTGTAACTCTGTTCAATAAAATAAAACAAGATTTATATCTTAGCCTCATGTTTTGTTATTTATAAGAAAAATGTTCTCAATACATTTAATATGTAATAGTCAATCCAAGGGATTCTCTGTAATGAATTTGTCAATATTAAATTGTGACACACAAACCATTTCATTAGCCAATTATCTGCTAATTTGATAATCTGTTTGTGGTCTCTTTCTTTTTTCTACCCAGAAAATTATTTTCAATTCTAAATGCTCACATTAATCTAATAATTCACACACCCTGGTTCAATCTGTCAATCTGTGCTAATCATCTAATTTCCACATTAGATCTGTGCTAACATGTTAGTGACCCACACACAGGTTTAACTATTGGACTGCACCTATCTGCTAATTCCTGTATAAATTTTTAATTAACAAATTACACCAATCTACTGGCATGAATATGCAGGGTGCAAATCAAGATTAAAGTTTATATACCTGGCATGGAGTCACAAATGAGCTAGCACCAAATTAATTTCTATTAAAGTATTATACAAGTAAATGAGTGAGAAACCAGGCATTAAGTGAATTAAAATTTTAATAACGGATGCACATTATACATATATAAATAATAGCATAGTTCTAACTCAGCTGCTTGTAAAAAAAAAAAAGGTGTTTAAAAATTGAATTAAAATTAGGGAGAACTTTACATAGTTATCTTGTACTATTTTGATATCTATGAAAGCAGGAATCTCTGAGACTGTCCGGCATGATCCACAAAGACCATGAAATTGTTTTTTACCTCCCTGATCTCTGTTCTTCTTGGAGTTAATAAATATCACACGATGGCATCCATTGATTACTCTGGCTTGCATTGAGTGGCAATACGTATAGAGAATTTTGCCTGTTTTAATAAGTTATAAGCGAGCATAAGAAATGGTGATCATGTGATGTTTTTTGGCTTAAAACCAATCCTGCCTAATAGGATAGTGGTGGCTATGATTATTAAAAAACCAAAGTCACCAAAATGTATAGGTACTGAATTGAGTTCAGACCTATATGACTAAATAAGTTAATGAGCTTGGATTGAAAATATTATAGCATTTTCAATTTAAGACCCACAGTTTTGTAGTTAAGTAGAGATAAAAGGTAGCTGCTGGAGGATTGCATTAGATCCTAAGATCTAGGTGCAGTGCTCTCAGATCCAAGACTCCTCATTGACGAAGGCTGCAAGCCAGAAACTAGTCTGGTGATATTGGATGAGTAGGCATTAGATGATTTTAGGCACAAATCTTCTGGCATACATTCATTACTCTGGGTTGCATTGAGTGGCAATATGTATAGACAGTTTTGCCCATTTCTTCTGGAGTTCAAGTTCATTGATCAAAGCTTGCATTCATGATCATACCTTTATATTCTTATGATATACGGCCACTTTTACAAACTTTTGAGCCATTAAAATACTAACGATTCTTTTGCTACTGGTCATTCTCTTTTATAATAGTTAGACTTAGCTATTAAACATATGCACTTCTTTGACATATTTATATGCAGTGTGTTCTAGTGACAAGATGATTGACTTTTTCCAAGCTGTTGCAGCACTATGAATAAATATATATGTTTTATAGCAACATATCTATTCACCCCAGAAATTAAGGTGCTACCATTTACGGATCAAGAGTTGTGACATAAAATACGAAAGCTACCGAAATGTTTAAAATGATTCAAACTATGTATGGCAGTATGAATCAAAAATGGTTTCAAATGGTTTGTAAGGTTTCGTGATAGCATGAAGACCATTGTTCCACAGCCAGGCATATTAAAAATAACTGAAAAAAATATACAGAAAGTTGCCAAAATTCTTCGAACTAATTTCTATGTGTCTATCAGACTTATTGGGAAACGTACTGACATACCCAAAATCGCTGTCCATCACATTTTAATGAACATTTGAAAAAGTGAAAGGCATGTGTATGTGTGTTGTACTTCACTTGTTGACCATCGACCAAAAAAGATGCCAGGATAGAGCACTGCAGAGACATACAGAGCTGCAATTACGGATCTCAAATTCTCATCAAACACTGTAATAAGTAATGACACATGGTGTTTCCAATATCAGCCTTTAATCAAATTCCAGAAAAAAACAATTGAGAATGCAAGACTCAAATTAAAACATTGCTCAGTTTGTTTTATTTTTTATTCTAAAGAAAAAACTCATCATGAATATATTTTTGACAATTAGATGGTAAATGCTAACTATTATTTGGGTACTTTGAATTGTTTGTAGCATGGAAGGCACTGGAAGCAGAAATGTAAGCATTTTTTTTTTCATGTGTCATAGCATCGGCCGGGAAGCAAACTGAAATCCGGGACAACTGCTTGTAAGGCAGCTGTGCTGATCTCTCAACCACCAACGCTTGATAGCAATTTTTTGGTTAAAATGTATCGGGCTTGAGCACCCGTCTATTTCTCCTGATTTAGTTTCTACTGATTTTTCACAATTTCCAAAATTAATGTTGGCCACGAAATAGTATATTGTAATTTTTCACACTTTCCAAAATTATTCACACTTTCCAAAATTAAAGGTGACCATGAAAAAGTATGTCATAGCTCAATTCAGGATATCCAGAAGAATCTGATTGATTTCAAGGATTGCTACAATTTTACAATCATTTTGAATGATGTCTTAAACATGTGTGTAATCAATAATGCCTTGTATTTTTCACATCATTTTTTTATTGTGACACAATGCATGCTATGTATATTTGATATATATACTTTAACACATTATTATTACATACAAATATATACAAATAAATAGTATCATTTGGGAAATCACACCATTTTAAAGCTATTACATTTACATATATTTATAAAATTATACGCTATATACAAGAGGGGACCCAAAAATAAAAATTTTGTAATAAAATTTTGAGTATTTATTTTTAGGTGTTGCAAATTGAATCCCTTTCAACATATAGTCTATTTAATGCAATGCATCTGTGTAAACATGTTTTTCACTTTTCAAAGTAGTCCAGAAACTCTTGCGAAGTGATGTCTTCAAATGTCTATCGTTTTTTCTCCACCATGTCCAAGTCCTCAAAAAAAAAAGACATTTTTTTCATTTAAGAGAATAAGAAGAAATTGCGCAGAATGAGATCAAGTGAATATTGCTGACAGATAAGCTGGATCATGCTGAATTTTGTTTCACACTCATGGCTTTATGCACTAGGGTGCTGTTGTATGCGACGTTTACGCTTTACTGCATTACGTAAAAGTTTCAAAACTTGTAGTTTTAAACACCTGCTCATTACAAACAAATTCTAAATGAATAATGCTGTTTGCATTTTAAAAAAAAAAACAATATCATATCAATATTGGATTTCACATGCCACACATTTTTGGGATGTGGTGAATTTGACTCTTTTATTAAACTATTCATAAATTTGTGTTTTTCTCTGACCAACTTGGTTGTAAGCTGTTTCAAGCAAATCAATTATTTTCCCTACCATTTTTATTAAAAAGAAAACAGAATTCCATGTTGTTCTAGATTTTCAGTCATTACAAAAAACAACATAAATGCAAAAAGCACTTTACAAAAAAAAATGTCTGTGGCACCACGATTTCAGAACTTGACAGCATTTGGCAAATTGACATAGAAGGATTCCTGCGAGAAGTATCTAGCAGAAGAAGCATGTAATGCAAAAGGCATACCTACCAGAGAACAATTCTGGGTATTTTTGGGTCCCCTGTCATACATATGAAGCACCAGAATACAGAATGAAGATTGTCAAAAGGAAAAAAAAAAAAAAATTTTTTTAAAAATGCAAAAGAGCTAAATCAAAATATTGCAATTTTTTTTATTCTAAAGGCATTATTTATCATGAATACATTCCTGAATATGAGATGGTAAATGCTAATTATTACTGGAATATTTTGAATTGTTCATAGATCGAAATTTTATACAAGCGATCTGAAAACCACAAGTCTTTTGGTCATTACTGCATAAAACACACTAACTTATAAAGTCAAGATAGTGCATAATTTTTTGACCAAAAAAAGTAGCTGTGCTTGAGCACTTACTTACCTTATTCTCCTGATTTGGCTTCCATTGAATTTTCACCTTTTCCAAAATTAAAGTTAGCCATGAAAGCACAGTTCAGGACATCCAAATGATTATAGAAGAGGACTTTACAATATTGAGTCACACAGAGAATATTTTGTATAATCATTTACAAAACAACTCCTAACATTTTATTTTACATCAGTCATCATATACTAATGCAATGTGTGTATAGTGTAGATCTGATTTATATCCTTTCATTACCTTATTATGTATTAGACAATAGATGCTATTTTGCAGATATTACATTTATATTTTATGCTAGAGACATACAGACATTACATTTGATTACATATGGATATTATAAAAATTACCCAAATTTGTGGCTATTTTGCAGATATTACATTTATAATTTATGCTAGATACATACAGACATTACATTATGTAAATATGGATAATATAGAAATTACCCATATTTGTGGAATTAGATGTTTATTATAATATTCTTGAATTTTAAAATGTGAGTGTAAGTACAAAAAGAATGACACTTTGTGAACACTGAAATGTCATCACTCTTTGACATACCACAAAAAAATAAAACATTAATGACAAAGTTTTTTTATAATCCAATTAATTTTACAAACTCTACAGAGCATATACAATCAGTAGTGAATGTCAATTTATTATTCTACATTCATTAATTTACTGTAACTCACATTCATTGATTATTTTATACTCTGCTTATATTTGCTGTATGATCAATTATAAATGTACATTTCATTTATGACAGTGTTTATAATCACGCATTAATACTTCATCTTAAGAAACTATTTTGTAGGTAAATACAGAAATAAGAGCACTGAAAAGATGAACTAAAATATGTTTCAAAGTATTAATTGGAAGAATTGGATTGGGCATAAAAATTATAAGATGATTAAAGATTCTTTAAAGAGAGAAAAAAATGTTAATCTGATTGATCCTTTTTTTAAAAAAATGGGGGAAGGGCTATCCTATTAAAATAGATAATAAAAACCAAAAAATACTTGGAAGAGATTAATAAGTTGGAACCCGATTTTTATTTCATACATTGCAGCACATAACATCTTTTTATGAATTGAAATAATTAAAAGCATCTGTTCTTTTTTGCATAATTAAAAGCATCTGTTCTTTTTTGCTTTGTCCCCCCCCCTTTTTTTTAGCAGATATTTACAATGATGACAAACAAAAAAAATCATAGCTGTTATTTCCAGAAGATTGTAAAATCATTAACTAAGGTAGCAATTAGTGGCTGAAAGCGGAAATGCTAAGAATCTTCTGAATACAGACCCAGGCTGACCTTTGATGATGACCTTTTATTTAGGTAGTTACCACTGCCGATCACTTTCAAGTAAGGGGAAATTACAAGAATTGAAAAAAAAACTAATATTAATTGGGATATTAATGGACATTGTGAAGTTAGAAAAGTAGAGACAGATTTAAAAGTGGACATGTACTACAAAGGCACAAACATTGGAAGTACAAGTGGATAGAATTCATTATAAATAAAAAGTGGAAGAACAACATGGTGGAGATTGATAGTATATCAGTAGATTGGCAAAATTAGTTATTCAACTTAATATCAGACACCAAATGCAAATAATTCAGTTTTATGCACCTACAAGTTCTCATTGTGAGGAAGTAGAGGATTTTTATATGGATGTACAAAAAACTTTTGATCAGACCAAATATTTTAAAATTACATGGGAGACTTTAATGCTAGAATTGGTATACAATTGAAAAATGAAGATGCTGTAAATAAATTTGGTTATGGTGATAGAAATGAGAGATGACATAGATTTGTAGAGGTTGCAGAAAAAGAAAAACTTTTATATATTAATTCTTAATTATTTCTTTGAGAAAAATGCTAAACGGAAATGGACACGGAAGCAATCAAATAAAGGTACAGCAGAAATGGATTTTGACTAACAGAAAATATGAATTTCAAGATTGTACTGTTCTTAATATATTCAACACAGGAAATAATCATCAATTAGTGAGATGTAAGGTACATGTTAACGCAAATCTAATGAGACAAAAATTACGAAAAACTATATTCACATTTGATATTCCTAATCTTAAAAATATTCCAATGAATTTAAATTAGAACTTGCAAATTGCTTCAAATATTAATAGATTTTGAACATGTTTCAAATTTGAATGAAATCAATAGGAAAACAACTGATACACTTTTACAAACTGCAACAAAGATAACTGATACAAAAAAAGCAGCAATTGACCACTAAAAGTCAAGCATTGGCAGCCGAGAGGTCAGCACAGCTGCCTTGCAAGCAGTTGCTTGCAGACAGTCGTTGCGAGTTCGCTTCCCGGCCGATGCTTTGATATATGAAAAAAAAATACCATTAAGACAAGGCAATTTATGAAGAAAAGAATAAATATGAAAGTATATAAAAATGAAGAATTAAGGATTGAAAATCTAGAATTTTGTAAATGATGCAAAAAAGAGTTGATAATAATATAAGAGAATATAAACAAAGCAAAACTCTCCATATAGTAGTGCCATCTTGTGCTAACAAGAGCAATCAATGGATGCCAGAAGGCTTGTGCATAAAATTCCTATCTAGTGCCTACTCATCCAATATCCCCAGACTAGTTTCTGGCTTGTGGCCTTCATCAGTGAGGAGCCTTGGATCTGAGAGCACTGCACCTAGATCTTAGGATCTAATGCAACCCTCCAGCAGCCACCTTTGAACTCTATATAACTACAAAACTATGAGAATGAAATTGAAAACACAATTAACATTTTCAATCCAAGCTCAATAGCTTATATAGTCATATGGGTCTGAACTCAATTCAGCACCCATACATTTTGGTGTCTTTGGCTCTTTAACAACCATAGCCACCACTAATCCTATTAGGCAGGATTGGTGTTAATCCACTAAACATCACATGATCACTATCTCATACTAGCACATAATTGTTATTAAACAATTCAAAACAAAGCAAAACTCTCCATATAGTAGTGCCATCTTGTACTAACAAGAGCAATCAATGGATGCCAGAAGGCTTGTGCATAAAACCCCTATCTAGTGCCTACTCATCCAATATCCCCAGACTAGTTTCTGGCTTGTGGCCTTCATCAGTGAGGAGCCTTGGATCTGAGAGCACTGCACCCAGATCTTAGGATCTAATGCAACCCTCCAGCAGCCACCTTTTAACTCAATTTAACTACAAAACTATGAGAATGAAATTGAAAACACAATTAATATTTTCAATCCAAGCTCAATAGCTTATATAGTCATATGGGTCTGAACTCAATTCAGCACCCATACATTTTGGTATCTTTGGCTCTTTAACAACCATAGCCACCACTATCCTATGGCATCCATTGATTGCTCTTGTTAGCACAAGATGGCACTACTATATGGAGTTTTGCTTTGTTTTGAATTGTTTAATAACAATTGTGCTAGTATGAGATAGTGATCATGTGATATTTAGTGGTTTAACATGAATCCTGCCTATGGTTGTTAAAGAGCCAAAGACACCAAAATGTATGGGTGCTGAATTGAGTTCAGACCAATATGACTATATAAGCTATTGAGCTTGGATTAAAAATATTGTGTTTTCAATTTCATTCTCATAGTTTTGTAGTTAAATAGAGTTAAAAGGTGGCTGCTGGAGGGTTGCATTAGATCCTAAGATCTAGGTGCAGTGCTCTCAGATCCAAGGCTCCTCACTGATGACGGCCACAAGCCAGAAACTAGTCTGGGGATATCGGATGAGTAGGCACTAGATAGGGATTTTATGCACAAGCCTTCTGGCATCCATTGATTGCTCTTGTTAGCACAAGATGGCACTACTATATGGAGAGTTTTGCTTTGTTTTGAATTGTTTAATAACAATTATGTGCTAGTATGAGATAGTGATCATGTGATGTTTAGTGGTATAAGAGAGAATATAATTGTGAACTAGTAAAAAAAAAACTACAGAAGAGAAAAAAAATATTAAAGTGTAATAACATCTTGATATTGATAGAAAATTATTTCTGCAAAAAGAAAAAAGGAGGAAACTATTACTAAAAAGAGAGATGACATCAAAGAAATGGGTCGAATTTTATCAAAAATTATATAGCAATAAAGTACAAGGAAAAGTACCTCCTACAACTACTATACCTTCTGAATTGCCCAGGATTTTAAACGAAGAAGTGAGACATCCAGGTAAAGATGAAATTATAATTGATATCTTAAAAGAAGCAGGTGAAGAAATTGACATTTTTTTGCAGTTATATGTTAAATATCTAAATGAAAACGATGTACCAGATGATTGGAAGAATGCATTATTAAAATTAATATTTAAAAAAAGGTGACAAAAAGATATTAGAAATTATAAACTTACCAGTCTTTTATTAGTTCTATATAAATTTTTTACCAAAATAATGCAACTCATCTACAGAAAACTTTGGATTTTAGCCAACCAAAAAAACAAGCTAGATTTAAAAGTGGTTTTGTCAAGTATTGAGAAAAGTTATAGAAAGGATTAATGAATACAAGTTGCAATTATGCTTTGGACTTATTACGAAAAAGCATCTAACCCTATAAGTATTTCTTCAGTGATTAAAGCATTAGGTCATTAAGATGTAGATCCAGGATACCATTATATTCTGAAGAATATTTATAAAAATGCAACATTAATAAGTAGATTACATAATGATACTAGTAAGATTAATGTTCATAAGAAAATAACAGGGTGACTCTATATCTACAAAAAACTTTTTACAGCAGTTTTGCAAGAAGTATTTTGTGGATTAAAATAGGAAGCTAAGGAAATAAATGTAAATGGAGATTATATAAGTTATCTAGATTTTGCAGATGATGTAGTTGTTTTTGCAAATAATGCTTTAGAGTGTCAGGATATGTTGCAAGAGTTATCAGATGAAAGTAAGGAAGTAGAATTAAAGGTAAATGTTAAAAAGACTAAAGTAATGTTCAATTAATTTTTCTCAAAAGATGAAAATAAAGATTGGCTACGATGAGCTGTAAGAAATTAACAATTTTGTTCAGATTATTATTAGAATTGAAAACATGATGAATGAAATTAATAACAGAATTAAACTTAATTAGAAAGTTTTCGGTAGAAATAACTTAACATTAAAAGAAAATACGCTTATGTATTTGAAAAAGGTTTTTAATAAATGTTTAGCCAGTTCTTACTTATGGATATGAGACTTGGACACTTAACAGAAGAGCAATACAGAGATTTCAGATTACTCAACAAAGTACAGAAAGATGTATGTTAAGAGTAATAAGAAGAGAGTGAAGATGAAATACATGGGTGAGAAAACAAGGTTTTATTGACAACATTGAAAGAATTAAGAGAATGGATTTGAATATATTGCTAGAAGAGATGATAATAGATGGACGGTTGAAATCTTAAATTGGATTCCCAGAGATTGTAAAGGACCTAGAAAGAGACTACATGTGAAATTGATGCATGAAATAAGAAAGCCTGCTGGGACGATGTAGAGAAGAGGTAGAGGTTAAAAATCGAAGATGGATTGAACTTGGAGAGCCATCATCCTACATTAAATAGATAATAAACAGAGCAAAACTCTCCATACAGTATTGCCACCTTTGCTAAACAGAGTAATCAGTGGATGCCAGAAGGCTTGTGCATAAAATCCCTATCCAATGCCTACTCATCCAATATCCCCAGACTAGTTTCTCGCTTGTGGCCTTCGTCAGTGAGGAGCTGTGGATCTGAGAGCACTGCATCTAGATCTTAGGATCTAATGCAACCCTCTAGCAACCACCTTTTATCTCTACTTAACTACAAAACTATGAGAATGAAATTGAAAACACAAAAAAATATTTTCAATCTAAGCTCAATAGCTTATATAGTCATATGGGTCTAAACTCAGTTCAGTGCCCATACATTTTGGTGTCTTTGGCTCTTTTACAACTATAGCCACCACTATCCTATTAGGCAGGATTGGTGTTAAACCATTAAGCATCACATGATCACATTTCCTATACTAGCACATTAATTGTTGATAAACAGAGCAAAATGTATGGGTACTGAACTGAGTTCAGACCCATATGACTATATAAGCTATTGAGCTTAGATTGAAAATATTTTTTTGTGTTTTCAATTTCATTCTCATAGTTTTGTAGTTAAGTAGAGATAAAAGGTGGTTGCTAGAGGGTTGCATTAGATCCTAAGATCTAGATGCAGTGCTCTCAGATCCAAAGCTCCTCACTGACGAAGGCCACAAGTCAGAAACTAGTCTGGGGATATTGGATGAGTAGGCATTGGATAGGGATTTTATGCACAAGCCTTCTGGCATCCACTGATTACTCTGTTTAGCACAGATGGCAATACTGTATGGAGAGTTTTGCTCTGTTTATCAACAATTAATGTGCTAGTATAGGAAATGTGATCATGTGATGGTTAAATAGATAATAGTTGAAAATGATGACCCTGAAGATATATGCATACCAGCAGGGTTGCAATTAAACAAACGAACAACAAATTTTATGAATGTGAGCTTATTATACTCATAATAAAAAATATATTTACAGGTAAACGAACTAAAAATTAATCCTTAATTGAAACAGTCTCTAACATACACTTCCTTTGTAATGTATATATTATTTCTGTATACAGATTACTTGGTAATAAAAAAACTTACACCTGATTTTCTAAGCTTTTGCACATACGCTTAAACCGTCTGCTGCTGCTTTTTTAGTATGTGAATTCTACATATATAGATATTTGAACCCAGACTTTCAAGTTCCCTTTAGTCATACACTCCATCTTATACAAATGATACCTATGACCACATATATGCAGAAAAGATAATGTCCAATATACATATTTCATGCTTAACCAGCACTAATCAAATGGTCTGGATTAACTGATGAGTGCTAGTTCAGCATGAAATATGTATTCTGGAGATCATTTATCTTTTCCACATTTATGTGGTCATGTGTACTGGTCGTATAAGATGGAGTGAATGACTAATAGGAGCTTAAAAGTCTGGGTTCAAATCCCCTTTAATTGCTTCTAGCTTAAAATATAAATACCATACATATATTTAATTATTACATATTCAGCTTGTATTCTGTCAATCCAAGTGAACTTAAAGTAGTACATATGAGGGGGTCAGATTGACTTTTGGTCACATTGGTATGACACAACAAAAATTGGCAAACAAAGGTTTTGAAGATGCAATCATCCGATTTTCAATGATATGGATGACTGAAGAGTTAAGAGAGTGGAGAAGCTTGAAGCCTGTCCATTAGTTTAAAAATTTGTCATCTTAATACAAACCGAGCACTGATTATATGTGTGTGAGAGATGGTGATCTAGGCCAACCGATGAGTGCTGGTTCAGCATGAAATATGGATATTGGAGATCATTTATCTTTTCCGCATGAATGTGGTCATGTGTATCAGTTATGGAGTGGAAAACTAAAGGGAGCTTGAAAGTCTGGGTTCAAATTCCCTCTAATTACATCTAGCTTAAAATATAAATACTATACATGTATTTAATTATGACTATACATATAGTTAATTTGCATAAATAGTATAAGGTTTGGCTTTCTTAATATATATCTGAGCAATTATAGCATATATGTGTAGAGATGGTAATCTGGACCAACTGATGATTGCTGGTTTAGCATGAAATACGTATATTGGTGATTATTTATCTTTTCAACATATATGTGTTCAATTGTATCAGTGTTATGAGATAGTGTGGAAAGTGGTGGGTCGTGTGAAAGTCTGTGCTCATATACCCTATATATTACATATATAAACACAGGTGTATAATAAGCCTGTGTGTTTCAGTTATAAATAGTTTAAGTTCAATCCATAATTTCTTTAAAATTTTGTTCGAGTGAATAATAGAATTATGTAAGTGTTGAAGGCGATAATTAATTTCGGCAATAAAACGTTATTGACATTAATGATATCATGTGTATATATATCCGCATATTTTTTATTTATAACACTATACCCATTTCATTTTTAAAGATTAATATTTAATAAGGTACTATAGTAATCAAAAATTTTAATTCATTAGACGTTTTTATTCATATCAATTATTGTACAATAAAAATAGGTTAACGCACTTTAAATTAAACGCGAATAAATTAAGGTGTGAATTCCAATCATTGTGCGCAATATATTATACTACAAGGAAAAAATTGACTAATGGTTGTGGTAAACATTCATATATGCTGTGGCGATTTATCTTTTTTGTTTTCATGTAGTATAGCAACCGCAATAAAAAAAAACCAGTTGCCATAATGATTAGATTAAACAACTTTTAGAACTTACATTTTATAACACTGTTTGCTGGCAAAATGACACCATTAAAAATGTGTCCATTATTTATATCGTCTCGTAAGTATTGTCACTATCTACGTACACGAGGGCACGTAGACAGATTTCAAAATGAATGAGATGACAGAATATATTCCGAAATGTATGTTCTCTGTATCGGAAAGTAACTTTTTCTGGGAATAAGATATTTAGTTAAGCTTAGTAAACCATTAAATCATTATCGATTATTAATAAGTTGCTATTTGTCTAATTACGTTACGTAACTTATCTTGATAAGTTGCGAAAACATCTATAAAATTTGCTAATTCGACGCGATTCATATGAATTTTGTAAAATATAAATTAACTACTAACTTTGTATTACAGTAATTTACATAGAGTAAATATTATCTGCTTAACGTGAATATTATTTTCTATTAAAGTTTTACTGAATTTATCATTTAACAGAAAAAAGCATTACTTTTTAGTCATGGCTGCAACGCTTTCAATTTTTAAACACAGTAATTGGCTAAACCTTTTCCGATTTATATCAGTTCTTAATACTTTTGGAATTGTAAAGTAAAAAATATATATATTTAAGTTTAAAAAAATAATAAATATTAATTTTATTTTCAAGACGGATTTTGTTCTCATATAAATTTAGGAGAATTCACCAATTTTAATTAAACTCGTTCGCGTTACCGTTACTATACGAGATTGCCAACTCAAATACTATTAATGTTACTATATGCTAGTTATTGTTAACTTTTATTCCTAGCTAATTTCTAAATGTTTCGGATAAAATTACAAAATGAAATGTGAAAAAAAAATTAATTGCCCATATATTAGAAATTTAGAAAATAAAATATATTTTTTAAATAACGTAAACAGTTAACAATAAGTTTTAATAATAAATAGAGAAAAGTATCGAACTTACTTAAAAACATTTTATGATTTGAATCCACAATTATGAGACGGATTCATCATAAGAAATCTGCTCTAAAAATTGTGAAAGAACTGGATGCTTTTCCTAAAGTTCCTGAAAGTTACACACAGACAACATCATCTGGAGGAACAAGTAAGTATTTTTTAATGGAATGTGTTTCATAAATTGTTCATATATTAAATCTTGTATTTTTATTACAGTATTCATTTTTTCGATATATTTTATTTGAATATTATAGTTATGAAGAATGCTAGAAATAAAATATTTTCAAAATCTAATCATTATTAAATTTTTAATATTTATATGTCAAGATATTGCTGATTATATTTCTATGAGTGTTGATGTGGACTTCAGATTAGTGCATTGTTTTCGTACGACTAGGAAAACCTGAAAGCGATTCCTTTAAATAATTAAGGAAACAATCGTAAAAATTAAAATGCACTTTCAAATGTTGAAATTTACTTAATTAACAAATGTCAATGACTGGTCAATGAGCAGTGTATAAACATGTAATGATCACTTTCTGAAGTAATGAAATTGTGGAATGTGATATTGCATGAATCAGAATACGGATATTTTAATTCCTACATCATTATATGCTACGATTCTAACCCAATCACTAATTTATACATGGCAATAAGGTTCTAAACCTAAAATAAAATATTTAAGTAATTTACGAATTCACTTGGAACACATGCGCAGACACGTCATTTACCTGTGTAATATTTTGCTAACTCAAATATGAAAGAAAAAAGTTTTAAATGTAATTAAATAGATCATTAAAATGTATATATATATAGAAAGATTAATAGAACAGCCAATATGTATATGTAAGAAAAATTCCCATTGACAAAAACAAAAAAACTTCAATTTAGAAAAAAATATTAGTTACGTTTAGTTTCAATCTTCTATAATATTCTATACGATTATTATTATTATTTTTTACAAGTTTGAAACATTTTGCATTTGGTGTCAACATAATAGTTATTAAGTTTAGAAAAATTAATTCAACTTAATAATACTAGATCAAATCTTGGTTATCTTACATCTTGGATTTTTATCGATCTCTTTAATAATTTCCATACTTCCTCTTTCTTTTTTATATAAATAAAGATACGCTAAAAGACAAAGGACCCCCATTTTTATTGAATGTGACACTATTTAGTTTTTAATTCTATGCAACTCCGAAACTAGTTATTGAAATTTACAGTAACAAGAAAATGAACTAACTCCAACAGTTTTTTATCTCTGATTTAATTTAATTTATATCTTTAAACCAATTATCCATGGAAGTTGTAATAGTGACTATTCACTCAATTGATTTTAACTGGCACAAATTGTCTTAATCCCCCCTCCCCCCTGTAACATCTGTCCATGAAAAATTGTATTTTTATTTTTTTTTTGGAAATGCAGTTCAAGTTCATGAATATATTGCTTATAACAGTTCTTTCATATACACTTCAATGCAAACAAATTTTCTTAAAAACTTCTTTATTTTTCTAACTGTTCATGAACTTAACACTGACTTCTTCATATTATATTAGTTGGGGGGGAAGGGGGGGGGGGTGGGGGGGGGGGGGGGGGGGTGGGGGGGGGGGGGGGGGGTGGGGGGGGGGGGGGGGGGGGGGGGGGGGGGATATAGAGCATTAATGACATTAATAGTAATGCTAAATTATCAGACTCAATTATTGGCTTTCTTCATTGACAACTATTGGATTTTCACACACATCCAGTACATTTCTATTTTTTTTTTTGTACTTTTCAAGTTAATAATTCCATATTTAAATCAATTACCTTAATATTTTCAAAGCCAATTTGTTTATGATCTCTCTGTTTATATTTTCAGAAAATCTCTTTCAAGTTTTACTTTAATACAGCTTGTTTTCTTTATCATTCCTGATAATTAAGTTTTTAATACCTTATGAATTATTTTTAGAATTGCATTTTTCAGATCTTGGAATGTTAATTTAATATTCGTACTTTTCAAAAGACTAACAAGCTGCATTTGAAATTACTACAAATTTATTTTTTTGGGCATCTAGACATTGAAAATTATTTATAAAGGAGCTATTCAAACTTTTTTGCCATTGTCAGGATACGATTCTAAAAATTTGATTGATGTAAATAAAATTTCTTCAAATCTGATTGAAATCATCGTTTTAATTAATGTTATCTGAATTCACTATAATAATTTACCTATGCTAGCAAGATAAGTGGTAAAAAAATGTAACTAAATTAAAATACATTTTAATATTGTTCTTTGTAAATTAATTTTTACTATATAATTTATGGAATTGATTAATTTTTTTTAGAACTATATTTTATTGATTTGGTTTAAAAACTAAACTGACATTATAAAAATTCCCATTATTTACTACCATATATATGTTTTCTTGCCGCATGACCATCAAACAATTTTATAAAATGGCAAATACTTATATAAGGCTAAAACCTCAGTACATGCACTTTGAGTGCTTAATTTTAGCAAGAGAGACCTCTACAAATCATAACGTAAGATTCGACTTTATAAAGATAAGAAGGACCCAAAATATACATCCAATATTTGCTTACATATATGTGCATGATGAATTCAAATATTCCACTTTTTTACTGCAACCTACACATATAATTAAAAGCAAAACTACCTTTAATTAGTTCTTCACTAGCCTCATCTTCATTTTCCTCTTCTCTCCCAAAAAAATTACTCATTACATTTGTCACTAGTTGGATGGTGAGAATTTTTTTACATCTTTATTCTATCTCTCAACATAAAAGTAGCTAAATAACTGTATTGATTAGACTGGTTGGTGGACCAACTCAGAATTTAAGATTCCAGGATGGATTCTCTGCTGAATAATGTAAAAAAAAAAAAAATTTCATTTCACTCATTTGAATGGAACAATTATGCTCACTCTCCATTAGAATGCGCAAACCTTTTATGATATCCCAAGTAACTAACAATATAATTTTTCTTTAATTTATTTGTTTGATTGATTATAGATCAGTTACTTGAAAGAAAAATTCTAAACTTGTTTGGAATTGAGAAAAAAATTTCCAAATTTCACCAGTCCCTGTCTCAAATTCCAGGTCATTCATACAGCAGATTTATTTACTGCGCCATAAAGCTTTTTATATATATGCATATTATATTTCATTTTACAAACTGTTTATAAACTCACTTTTAATATGTAATTCTTTAAAGCAATGTAATTTTTTAGAGATTTACTAATTTTTTTTTTTTTTATTTTTAGTCTCACTTTTAAGTTATGTTTTGGCCATCGTCTTCGTTATTTCTGAAGTCGGTTATTACACTACTACTGAATTAAAATTTAAATACGATGTTGATACAGATTTCCAAAGGTAATATCAGATATTGTACATTTTAAAAAAAATGTTGGGTATTATTTTTAATATATGTATTATGATTGCATTTTTAAAACCTACAAAATATAAATTTCTTCTTTCAAGTTTAAAATAGCTTTTATGAACAATAATTTACCTTTTGTATTTTTATATTGGGCTATTTCCATCATCTAATATGTGTGTTGAATGTATTTAGAACAATTTAGTTTTGGTTAAATATTCCAAATGTATTCTCCTGTTAGTAATATCACGGCAAACAGGTTAGTATTGTACCGGTCAAAATCGTGTGTTCATTCAACAAGACTTAGAATCCAAGCAAACGTATATCCATCTAGTATGTACAAGATACATCAGTCGGGAACAATACCAAATATCAACCTATTTACTAGTGCTCCAGGGTCTATGACTACATGAACAACGCTTTTGATGATACTGGCGAGCTTCATTCTCACTCCATCCCAGCTAGAGTTCAGAGTTCACATGTGACTTAAAACAACAGATTTATATTTCATTAATTAATATCTATCTAAATTTATTACAATTACAGAACATGAAGTATATCTGACATTGATTGATAATTTAAATAAGTTGAAGATTTGATTGATTTGAACTGCAATAATAATAACTTCATGGCAACATAACAAAAGTAATTAATTTAAACTCATAAAATCTTATAACTAATAAAAGGGATTTATGTTAGAGATTTGGAATAATGACAAACCGAGATTTCAAAGTACTAATATAATATATATTTATTATACATGTAAGGGTCATCATACAATATATGTCGATGTTTGTCTACACAACTTGATTATACATATTGGACTCGCAATTACCGTAATTTAAAATTCATTAAGTAAATCAGATAATATTGTAATTAATAAATGTTACTGCATTTAAATTTAGTAAGCAATTGCGATCCATTTAAGACACAAATTAGATTCTGATACAGCAAAAATATAATACATTTGTTTACCAAATATAAATGGTTGGTTAAGTGGTCTGCCAAGTATAAATCAGCAATAATCCATCATTTTAGCCCTCAATAAACCTGTAAATTGAAGAAAATAAATGTTTTCTTCTTCTATACATATATAAACAACTGAAGATGATTGAGTTGCGTTAGACCATTATTACATTTAAACAGTTTGTAAGTTATGAATATGGGAAAACAAACGTTTATCTTACATAAATAACAATTCTATATTATATGTGATTAATTAATTAACTGGATTGGCTAATGAGAGATATGCCATCACAGTAGAGAGAGCATTTCAGGTTTAAGAGAATAAATAAAGAATGCTAAAGGTGGTACAACGTTATAGCTACAATAAAAGAACACATGAGGTTATTTACAATCCTCAAAGAGGCTTTTCTAGGAGAAGTCAATGAATGAGAGGACATGCTGGCCCACCGACCAAAACATATCTGCATAACAAAAAAAATTGATGTGCTGGGATGGCTTTATCATGTGTGCCTATGCACATTTTAATGGCAGTATCAGAACAAGGGAGATCCCTAGTAGGAAATACATCTACTTTTACAGGAGATTAACATTATAGGATGTCGTATTTGAAATTCTGCCAGTCCTGAGAGTTATGTAGCAAAGCAAGAATAACAATAATGACAAATGAATAATTGTAACCATGAAGTGCATAATACCATATACACATATATATATATTGTGTAAACAAAGGTAAATTCAATCCCGATTTAAATAGTTAGCTCTCTAGCATATTGGAACGTCCACAAAGCCCAGGATTTAATGAATCTTAAGAAAGTATAATATAAATGGAAACAGCAAAAATTAAAACCATATTTAAAGGAGTAGATTGTTTTCCCACATATTCAAACTTTAAAATCTCTCATGGCTTAGACTTTATAGGCAAACAATGTTTATATAACAAAACATTAAAATAAACCATATATATAAAAACACATTCAATTTTGGTGAGATTTTACAAATTCTGCATGATAATTAATACATAGGCACTAAAGATCAAACGCAAATGAGATATATAATGTAAATACTGATAAAAATTAATTTTAAAATCTCTATACTAGATTTTACCTAAAGAGCTAAGTTTGGTTTAGGAAAATATGATGGATTTTGCTTAAATAATTTAATAAATTACATTTTCTTTTGAGACGTGATTACGGGTAAAGATTAATTGATGAATAGGAAACTTAAAACTTTAAGACTATTCCTATCATTTCCAAAATAACAAACATACAAAACTAAACGAGCTTCATCTATTAAGTACTTAATGGAAAATCTACATCTCCTGCAATAATTTTGACAGGAGAAAATAATAAACTAGGGTTGTAATATGCTCTTCGAATTTCGCACTTAATTTGGCGGCTTAATCTAAGTCAACCATTAAAATAAATAGATTGCTGTATCAAAATAATATGGAGTTCTAGTAACATTAAAACTGTTCGATTTTATAAAAATCAAGTTAATGATGTATTAAAAAAAAAAAAAATGTATAGACATTACATATAAATATTTTAGAGCAAATAAATGGGTATAAACTAATCATAGATTAATATTTATTTAAAACCATTGTTGTTAAAAAATTAGGGGCTTGCGGCAAACGGGGTTACCTCAAAACATAACTGGAGACAGGCTTATGAAGGCAGGCTTTTTTGATTTATTCCGCATCACGGGCTAGATGTTGACAGCACTGGAGTGGCATCGAGCAGGTGAAGACAGAGCACAGAAAATGAACAGCCTTCTACTTTACCCTGACATTATTTAGGTGAAATTTAAACTGACTTGAAATAAGGTCACTCTGAGAACAAGCATCTAATTGATCCTGATAGCCAAAATTGATCTATTTATATGATTCAGCTTTATCTATCAGGATCCAATGTGCATGACATTTTCTGATGTCTTTCTCTGTGGTCTGTGTGGGCGGGAAATCTACAATCTTGCATTAAAACATGCCTCAAGGGTGTGTTTGCTAATTAAAATAACAATGACACAAATCTGATTTTCATTTTAATTAAAAATTTCACAAACCATCATATTAAACAAAGCCTATTGAATTTTTAGATTTGTAATGAAAATTAAATAAAAAAAAAAGAACTTAAATAAGAAATTTTATAATACGATGGCTCTTAAGACTTACATTTAATAAAATAATAAATTTATAAAGTATGACAAAATTACAAAGTCTGCCTTATAAATACTGAATTGACTGTTTTTACATATTATTTGGGTATATTTATTAAAGCAAAATATAAAATATTATAACCTGACTAAGTAGAAAACGAACTTTAATGAAAAAAAAATCTTAAAACATTTGTCACACTTTTTATACAACTGAGATTATGTTTACACTTATTGCCCATTTATTTTATACATAATTAGTAATAATAACACAAATAGTCAGATGTTATAGCTTACACGTATTGATTATAAATATTGATGATAAATTATACATATACTACCGCCTCAAGCAAGACGGGTGTCAATTAAGATATAAGACTGGGTTCAAATCCATACTAGTGCTGATGAAATTGGCACTAGGTGAAGCATAAATATGTGCTATAATATTTCAGCTTCAGTATATGCACCGTTAGTAATATCACAGCAAACAAGTTAGTATCTGCACCAACTGTTAGTAATATCATAGCAAACAGGTTAATATATGCACTAACTGTTAGTAATATCACAGCAAATAGGTTAACCAACTGTTAGTAATATCATAGCAAACAGATTAATATACGCACTAACTGTTAATAATATCACAGCAAACAGGTTGTTTGCTGTGATATTACTAATAGTTAGTGCATATATTAACCTGTTTGCTATGATATTACTAACAGTTGGTGCATATACTAACTTGTTTGCTGTGATATTACTAACAGTTGGTGCATATACTGAAGCTGGAAATATTATAGCACATATTTCTGCTTTACCTAGTGCCAATTTCATCAGCACTAGTATGGGTTTGAACCCAGTCTTATATCTTAATTGACACCCGTCTTTCTCGAGGCAGTAGTATATGTATAATTTATCATCAATATTTATAATCAATATGTGAAGCTATAACATCTGACTATTTGTGTTACTATTACTAATTATGTATAAAATAAATGGGCAATAAGTGTAAACATAATCTCAGTTGTATATAAAGTGTGAGAAATAACACAACAAACAGGTTATACTAACCTGTTTGCTGTGATATTACTAACAGTTGAATGTATTTGGAATATTTAAATAAAACTAAATTGTTCTAAAGACATTCAACACACATATTAGATGATGGAAATAGTCCAATATAAAAATATAACTAGAACACCATCATCACAAACCTTCATGAAAACAATAATTTATTTTATTATAGAGCCATTATTTATAAATTCGAGCAACTATTGGACATTGGATGAGTGTATCATGTTCTAGTTTCTAGCTGTTTGCCTTCCTATCGTTGGTTTTAACTTTTCTATATTATCAAGCTAATAACCTGAAATTCAAAAATATAAACCTTAACAAGATTGAAAGGTGCTTATAGTTATCATAAAACTAATATATATAGTTACTGGCCTAGTATGAGATCCATATAAGCAAGTTGACTTGGGTTTGGTGATTTTCAATTTCAAGCTATTAGGTTGGTAGTATAAAACAGGTGATTTCTAGAAGTAAATATTATGCCCAAACTAATCTAATGATGTGAATATAATAGTGTGTTGTTTTCTCAAGCTTTTAGGTGATGACTCTGGACTAGGTAAATTTAGAGAATTATTTCCACTAAAAGCATATTATTTGTCAGAGACTAAAAAATTCTTGAATCAATTTCTATTGGAAAAAAATAAATTAAAAGTCTTGGTCTGAATAGTGCTACTTTGATCTTTAGATATTAAAAAACACTACAAGTAAAAAAGTCATGTCGTCTTTTTTATTAAAAAATTTAAAAATTTTTTTGCTTGAATTTAAAAGTTACAGCAATCTTAGTTTATTAAATGGTTTGTTTTTATTTTTTTTGTAATTTACTTTTATCAATGCTAATGGTCTTCGGCGATTTAAGGTAGTGCTAAATTTGGCTGATTACAGCTAAAAAGTATTTAGATTGATTCGTGGATGAGGAGAATGAAAAAACAATCTCAATTTTATAATTTGGAGTGATCTATCAGTTTGATGCCTGAGTGTCATATGACCTCCCAAGCAGTTGATCATATTATTTTTATAGATTTTAGTTAGTTTTGTGGTGGTGTTTTTTTTTTCTTCTCTAATTACAAATTATTCATTTCTGAATTCAAATTCATATACTATAAAACTGTTCAAGTTTATCTCTTAAAATAGTTCTTTAAATTATAGCCTTGATGTGCTGTAAAAAATAAATATTGAGAGGTTGTGGTGTTCGAACACCAGAAGTGATAAATTGATTTTTGTTTCATAATTTTGAAGCTCTTGACTCTGTTACCTTATCATTGTACCAAATCACATGGGGCATCAATGTGTTTAATATTTATATTACTAAGAGATAATACTTTGGGATTAGCACTGCTGTGACATAATTATTTGGCTATGATTATTCTAATTTTGCAACTGTATTTTTATTTTTTAAATATAAAGTTTGCTCATCTTTAAAAAATTAACAAACCTAAAATTTTAGAATAATTATGGCCGGACGATTGCGACGCAGCAGAGCTAATCCCAAAGTATCCTAAGGGACATTTGCCCCATTTTAAATAGTTATCTTCGGCAGTTTTTGCAAATGTGTGGTTTTAATAATATTTAAATTTCATTAAAATAGACCAAAAATAATTAAAATATTGAAATGTGTTATAAATTTTTATTCTCAAAGAGACCAACTGATGATTGCTGGTTTAGCATGAAATACTTATATTGGTTATTATTTATCTTTTCAACATGTGTGTGATCAAGTGGGTCAGCAATATGAGATGGTACTGAGAGTAGTGGGTCGTGTGAAAGTCCGAGTTTGAATCCCGCATATATTACATATATAAATGCAGGTTTAAGCCTGTACAATGTATTAATTTCTTTATTTTTTTTTTGTTAAGTATATTAATAATTCATGTATTACTGTATGCTCATTTCATAATTTTTATCATTATCTATCTCGCCTGAAATATCAGCAAATTATTTTTATAATATAAAATTTGCCATTGTCTAAAAATCCCAAATTGTATTATGAAATTATTAATATATATATTATTTTACTAATTCACAGAAAGAATTGAACTTTTAATGATAGTGAAAAAAAATTTATTTTGCTTATAGACTGACAGTCTAATTATAAAAATATATTTTTTAAAATTTCTACTATATTAATTGTTTTTAAATATTTTGTTTACTTTTTTGGATTATCAGTAATAAAACTATTAAAATTCCTATCCCTGAATACTTGGGGATTCAAAGCTGTATCAAGAAGTTACCTTTAACTCCATTTTACTATTCAAGTTAAAAGCCAAAAACAGTCCTGAGGATGGAAATTTAATCAATTTACTCAAACTTACAACAGATGGCACTAGAGCAGATATCTATTCTTGCATAAATTAGGTTCTTGAGTTTTTATGCTGGATTTGGGAAAAGGGGGATTTACATATAAAGGCCATAGAGTTGACAAAGATTATGTTGTGAGATGGGTTAGAGCAGAATAGAGAAGAATATGGGAAAAACGGTGGGGAATAGTGGCTGAGAAATTCCTGACTCCGAGAAAAGACAAGCCACAGTGCATCACATCACATGTTTATACAAGAATTGAGATGCTTTTCTTATTCTTTAATTATGTGTTTTATGTGGGTTCTCTTTTCTCTATATGGAGCCAGCAATTGGGCAATATACAAGGCTAGGACCTTTCGGAGCTTTGGAAAAATGCCCATTTTTTAAAGGAGTTAGTTTACTGATGATTATTATTTCATTCTTACTATGTGCATACTATAATATTATTTCGTGGCCATTATTTTCTCTTTTTAATTCTTTTTGTCATGAATTGCCCTGGGCAAGTTGTAACAATGCATGGAATTTGGACAAATTTTGGTTCAGCCTGAGAATGCTTCATTGCTAAGTTTAAAACCCACTGATTCTGTGACAGGGAATCAAGAATTCCATGATAACAAAGTTTTACATATGATTGAAGGTCTCCATGAATTGGGTAAAGTTCGATGGGAATTGGTTTTACTTCTACTATTATCTTGGATTTAGTTATTTTTCCATTTGGAAAAGTGTCCATTCTTCGGGAAAGGTTGTTTACTTTACAGCAACATTTTCTTATATTTTACTTATTGCTTTGTTAGTAGAGGGCTCATATTAGATGGTGTTAATTTGGGTGAATGCTGCTACCCAGAACTTCAATTCCACTGGTGTTGCATTTGGATCATTGATAGCTATGTCATTACAAGAAATTCAACAATAGTATTCTTAAAGATACGTTAATCGTATTGGTTGTAGATGCCCATACTAGTATTTTGGCAGGCAGAGCCATTTTTTCAATCCTTGGCCATATTTCTACAATTCACAAATCTGATGTTCAGGATGTTGTAGACCAAGGTCCAGGTCTTGTGTCTGTAGTTTATCCTGAACCTTTCAAGAAGATACCAGTTTATCAGCTTTGGGCTGTTTTTTGTTATGCTGCTGTGTTTAGGTCCGGATAGCCAGTTTGCTATGGTGGATGTTGTTATGAGTTTGCAAGATGCATATAGTCAATGGATTAACATCATGAGATATTGGTACTCATAGTTTGCATCATTTCCTTTTCTTATGGACTTAATGAAATTCTGGGAGATATTTATTTTTTACTCTGATTAATTACTATGCTGCTGGAGTTTCAATCATGTATTTAGCCTTTTTCGAAGTTATAGCCATCACATGGTGTTACAGGTCCAATTGTCTTTCTCCGAAATGTCCTGAAAATGTCTGGACAGTATTTTGATAACATTTGAAAGTGTTTCATTATGCCATTTTAAGTATAGAAGTGACATTTTTTTTTGTTGTAGTGTTACTGTAAGGAGGCTTTATAATTTATTGTATGTAAGATTAGTTGGTTTTTAGTAATTTTGTTACTAATGAATTTTTTTAATTTAAGAAATTTAGTTTAATTTATTTGAGAAAGAAGATAACGTTTTGAGGCCTTAGGTTGGAGAACACGTTTATCGATCACTATTGAAAGAAGGTAAAGTTTTTTTCCTTTGTATAAAGGAGTTTGAAGAGTAGGAAAGGAAGCATAAAGTTAAATATAGAGAAGGGAACTTGGAAAAATAAGGAATATGGATTGTATTTGTATTCCACAATGCATATATAATGGTCAGAAAGAAATTAGACATGCTGTGGTAGAGTGTATCATATGTGACGATATTTATCATTTGAAATGTTTAAACAAGACTAGGAAGGATGTAACAGGTTTGTGGCTATGTAGACAACGTGTACATGTGATAAAAGAGGTAGAAAAAGTGGTTTCTAAGTGTAGATAGTTTAAAGAGAAAGGAGAAATGGAGCAAAATGTAGTTGAGGAAGATAGGATAGAATATGATTTTAGTAGAGTGACGAGATATGGATGGAAAAAAAGTAGTGCAATGGAGATGGTTAGCCAAAGAATAAGTAAGATAGAGGAAGAGGTAAAGGTGTGCAGATAAAGGAATGATAGAAGAAGTAGATAAGGAAATCCAGAAGGTTGAAGAGATTGTTACGGATGAAGTAGGGAAAGTAAACTATGAGACAGTCTTGATAGGAGATTCGCTAATTAGAGAATGTGGAGATATAATTGCAAGGAAAATAGAAACACGTATGTAAGAATATGTCTGCCTGGAGCTAGAATTAGAGATGTTACAGATAAGATAAAGAAACAAGCGATTAGAGATGTGTATGTTATGGTATGGACAAATAATTTGTCAGTCTTCAGAGAGAGTAAGGGATGTGTGCATAGAATTGATTAGTAATTTGAGTAAGATTAAAGGAAGAGTAGGAATAGTTGGATTATTACCAAGATTTGACAATAGATATATGTTAGATAGGGTATCTTCTATAAATGAGAGATTGAAATTGTGTGAGAGAAATGATATGTTTGTGGCTATGGGATTTTTTTATTAGTAAGAGGGAGTTATATAGTAAAGATGGATTGCACTTAGCAAAACAAAGAAGTGAAGTTTTAGGGAGTTTGATTTATAAAGAATATAGTTTAAGAAACTTATAAAGGGGGATGGGATTTTAAATTGTAATGTTATCAGAAAGAAGAAGAATGGACAGGATGTAAGAAATAAACAAAGGGTAGCTGATTTGGATATAAATGTAGATGTAGAGAGGGTATTGGTCTGTAAAACTAATGATAAACAAGCCAATTACAAATATAATAAAGAAGAAAGAGTCAAAAGAATTTGTAAAAGAATAGTAAGAAAGGAAGAAATTGTTACAATTGAATATGCAAGGTGGTAGGAAACCAGAAAAGTGGCTAGAATTAAACAACACAGTTAAAAAAGAAGGGCTTGAGGGATTAGTAGTAGTAGAAACACATCTAAGAGAAGAACCTACACTGGAAGATTTAATATGGCAGGGTATACATTGAAAAGAAAAATAGGTGGTGGTATAGGAGTTATGTTAAAAAAACATTTAAATACTGTAAAGTGTCAAGAAGATTTGTGATTTGAGATAAAGTAGGAAGATAAGAATGGACAGTGGCTATAATGTATATGGCCACAAGAGATAGTCAAACTATAATAGAGAGAACAGTAGCAAATATGAATGCCTCGTTAAGGATATGTAGAGTTTCCAAAAAAAAGGGGAAGAAAATACTGACGATGTGGATAACCAGAATGGGCAGCTTGTGAAGAATTTTTGTCAGAGAATGAATTTAAGCATTGGAAATGTATCAAATATTTATCAGTGACAATACATATGATGTAGAAATAATATATTTCACACAATAGATCATGTATTAGTAGAAAAAGAGGGGATGAATACAGTACGGAAAATTAAAGTATTTGTTAAGAGAGATTATGTAATAGTGATCATAATTTCTTTATAATAGAAATAGTAATATGATGAAAAATAGTAATAGAAGTAGAAAGGATAGAGAAAGATGTGAATGGAGAATTAATGATAGAAGAATATAAAATAAAAGTAGAAGAAATCATTGAACAGTTTGTTGGGGATGAATATAAGGACTGGTGTGAAGTAGGATTTTAAATGAGAATATTCAGAAGAATAACAGTAATAGAAAAGTGAGAATTAGTAAAAGTGTAAAAGAGAGGAAAAGAACATGCCGAGAATATAAATGTGCTATTAAAAACAAAGAAAGGGGGGAAAGGTGTTCATATTAAATGGGAAACCTATTTAAAAAAAAAAGAAGTTGGCTACAATAGATAGTTATATAGAGAGAATGAAATTAAATAGTAAATTGTTGGAGAATATTAATAAAAGTGAAAGAGATGTGAGTAAAAAAATTTTGGAAATATATTAAAAGAAGGAATGTAGGGGAGAGAGAAATAGATTACTAAATGATGAGGAAAAAGTGTGTAACTCTAGAGAAGAATTGGAGACAATCTTAAATAAGTATGCAATGAATATAGAAAACGTTAGATGTGAAGATAAGAATAATAAACATAAAAGCACATAGTAATAGAAATTTTAGTTTTACAGAAAATTAATTGAATGAGACAGAGAAGAAATTGAAATGTTGAAATGCAAGAGATTTAGATATATGGACAGCAGAGATGGTGATGAATTTGGAAAATAGAGCAAAATTAAATTTAGCATAGAAGAGAATTTCCAGATAGCTGGAATAATACAAGAGTAAGACTATTATTTAATAGAAAGAGTAAGGACCATAGAATATTAAACAATTATAGACTAATAGCAATAATATCAGTGTTATATAATGTTTTTGCATATGTGGTGGTTGGAAAGGTGGCAAATGGTTTTAGATTGGATCGGCGTATAGGAAATAGTTTATTTGTAGTCATACAACTTATAGATATAAGTAGGTGTACAGATAGACAGTTATATATGGTCTTTATAGATAGAGAAGGCATATGGTAGTGTAAATAGAAATAGATTAGTAAATTTGGGTTTAAATGAAGGTTTAGTGGATCTTATTAAGAGATTATATGAAAATAATTAGTATACGTATCAATTAGGAAATATAGAATCTGTTAAAAATGGGGTGCAACTAAGGTAAGGATGCCCTATGTCACCTATTTTGTTTTTGTTATATTTGAGAGAAATTGAGAGAGCAATAGAAAGACTAGTAAGAGGTATAGAGATACCATTAATAGATGGCAAAGGAGTGTATATATTATCAGATCTTTTATTTGCTGATGATATCTTGTGTACAGAAAGTAGGGAAGATATGGAAGTTATGCTGAAAATGTGCACAAGAGTGGGTAAAGAGATGAGGATTAAATTTATTGAAGAAAAATCAAAAGTAATAATGATAAATGCTCGGGAAAGAAGATAAATAATTTTTGTCAGGGCATATAAAATTCAATGGGGTATATAGGAACAATTGTTTGAGAATTGTCTTAAGTAATTAGAGAAATTGCTTGTAGGCATGGGAGAAAAAAAAAGATAAATGAAGTAAAGAAAAGACAGCGGCTGATGAAATTAACAGTCTTTACATATAATAAACATGATGAGAACTAGGAAGACATGTATTAGATGCAGACATGGCAGCAAAGGAGGCAATTGAAGGAAAAATGGGATGTTCAAATTTTTATATATCTGATGCAAAAAAGCAAAATGAAAATGTTCAGTAGATTCCGATATATGGGTAGTAAGAGAATAGCCAAAATAGTATTTAATTTGGTTATGACTAAAGGATGGGCAAGAAGATGGATGAGAAAGATTGTATGGTATGCAGAAGATTTGGATAAAGACTTCATGTCAATATATTTGTACGAAAGATAGGATGATTGTGTTAGGAGAATTGTTGAGTGTTATAGTGGCCAAGAATGGGATAGAAGAATGGATGCATTAATAAAAAATACAGAGTTGAAGAGATGGGAACTAGTATGGAGAGTAAAAAGAATTTAAATATAACAGAATATTGGGTGTGACTTAAATTTATGATAATAGCAAGGAAAGTAGTTTACCATTTAAGGTTCGAACAGGATCGTTAACAATAAGGGAATATACTTATAAATTGAGGAATGTTGGTTATTTAGTCTGC
This sequence comes from Epiperipatus broadwayi, assembly GCA_028023455.1. Classification (NCBI taxonomy): domain Eukaryota; kingdom Metazoa; phylum Onychophora; class Udeonychophora; order Euonychophora; family Peripatidae; genus Epiperipatus; species Epiperipatus broadwayi. The sequence continues at coordinate 716,635 of JAQFVV010012451.1, read as the reverse complement.
AAGTAATGTAAGGAAGGCATGGAAAATATTAGGCATCTGTTAATTGAATGTAAATGCTTACAAGCAGAAAGGGTACCATTAATAAAGTTATGGGAGATTAAATAGGAACAAAGTGATTTCTTGGATTTTTATGCTGTGTTTGGAAAAAGAAAAGGTGTATCTAGTTATAAACGCTATAGAGTGGACAAAAGATGATGTGAAAATGGGATGGACCAAGTTGGAGAAGAATATGGAAACATCTTAGGGTGGGGATTGGAAAATGAAGGTAAGGTGGCTAACAGATTTCTCTGGGCATAGTGGCTGAGAGATTTCTGACTTGGATAAAGAAGCCATAATGCATCGCATGTTTTATTGGGTAATATGAAAGTTAATGGACGGGGTGATGTTAATAAAACTTAACTGCAACATTTATTTGACAGATTTTAAAATCCTATTAGTAAAGCATACAAAACTTCACCAAACAATTATATAAGTATTTAAATGAAGGAAAACTACATTAAGAAACAGAAGTTATTTAGTTTAATACATAAACCAGGCAGTCAAGCTAGAATTAATGATAGAATGTGTGCCAATTTTGTAACAATATATGTTGCTATATAATGTAATGAGGGATTTTGTAATCCAAATTTATAATCTAGGTTTGAATTCCAGACTGAATAAACTTAAAGCATTATTGCTCGTGGGATGGAAAATCACCCAAATCCTCACTGCCTGATAATTGCCATGTTTGACAATTACTTTCTTATTAACTTTTTCTCTGGAGATGCTTTTGCTCCGACGTTTTTATTTTAGTTCATTGTTCTAAAATACAAACAAATATAAAGTAATTTGCAGTTCAAAAATTGTTAAAACAAATTTTTTACCCACCACTCCAATTCCAGGAAGAATTAAAATTAATAGATTATATGTGGATTTAAAAAAAACTCCAAGATATAGGTAATAAAAAGCTAAAGAAACTATAGTAGAATTAAATATTTTATGATTAAGGAGCAAATCAATCTTGGATCACAATGAAATGATTAATAAAATGGAACAGAGAAGGAAAAGTCTAATATGTGTAGAAAACTTCATAAGGAATTAAGATATGAAATAAATAAAACTATATGTAGAAGAAATGGACAGAAGAAATTAATTTTGATTTGTTAGATAAATAATCAAATTAAATAATTTGGATGGAGTAAGCAAAATCCCAGAAGTGAATGGTTAATGCTATCACTGAAGACAGTAGATTAATTTTAAGGTGATGTATAAGATAAATATAATATATTATGTGTGATAATATATTGAAAAAGAAAGTGAGTGAAATTTTAATTGAATTACCGGAGATGATTGGTAGAGAGAAAAAACACAATACATCAAAATTTAAGAATTTAGAAGAATCATTTTATTTCACAATCACTTAAAATGTCAAGTAATTCTGAAGATATATAGAAAAGAAAGGGAAATGACTTTTTTTACTGGATATCAAAAGGCATTTGCATTTAGATTTTTTATGGATATTTCAAACGATATAATTATTTTACAAGTCATTGTGTGACTATATGTGATTGTATTCGTTTTAATAATAAAGATTATTTATTACTGTAGTGTTATAATTATAAAACACTAGATGTAAATGAGTTTTTGTAAAAATAAAAATATTTATTTTAAAAAATATATGGAGGTTCATAAAGTTTATAACTCAAAATTAAGATACTAGAATAAATTACATTAAGAGAATGGCACACCATTAGCATTGATGGCCAAGTAATACTATTTGGTCTATCTTTGGGTAGATAATTTTCCTACATAATAAGATTTAAGAAAATGTCAAGCAGTATGATTAAAGGGTAAATATTATATTGTGCGGAGGAAATAAGGATGTATAAAGTTTTGTTTTGGGCTTATAATTTAATTATAAAAGATTGTATTCAAAATGTTAGAATATGTCAAAAATATTCTAAAATTTCAAATGGAATTATATTTAAATTTATCTCATTGCAAATTAAATAAGTAAATCTTTATTCTTTGTAAATGTTATTAAATCGTCTATTTTTTTTGCCACATTATTTTATAAAAATGCAATTTATACACTTTAAACATTTTAGTGCAAAACTTTTTTAGCCAATCTGACAGTTCGAATTTCTTGCAGTCTTCTTAAGAGCTATGACACATTAATAAATAAAATATAAATAAGTAATAAGATAAAATAAAGTAATGAATAAAATAAAGAAAAATAATGAAATAAAAATGAATAATATAATAATGAAATAAAACATAGAAATAAATAATATAATAATGAAATAAAACAAAATAAATTACAATATAAAAAAAATAGTAAGGATATAATTAATGGAGTATATATAATAAAATACAAACAATGTTTAGATAATGGGATTGAAAACTAATATGCTGAAGTAATTAAAAACTATAATAAAAAGATTATAATTACATATTGAGACAGTTATGTGTATCATGGCATACAACATCATAGTATATCAAGTTGAAAGGAAAAGTAGAAATAAATACAAACAAAAAATTTTGTAAATATGTTAAATCAAACATTTAAAAAATATTTAATATTCTGATTTTGAAATTGAAAACAAGCTTGTTTTTATGTTATAGTATATATTACTGGTAATTATAAAATATCCCTATCTATTTTTAATTAGATTAAATTTTTTAATTAAAGCTTGTGATAACCTATAATCTGATATTGTTTAAAGGATTAAGAAAACTTTTAGAGAAAAACATGCTTTTAATTAAGATTAATTGAAGTATCATTAACATTTTTGATCAAGATAAAGAAAATTTAATTATTGCTTTCAAATTCCACGATACACTATAAAAGGTGGAATAAAAAAAATTATACAGCATTATTATTATGAAGTTATAACTGAAGATAAGTCAGCTGCTGCTAATGTCACAACAGTAGAGCTTGAATTCACATAAAAACAAGAACGAACATTTTCGTGGTTCATAGCTTGTATATGTATACTACCCGAAGTCTATCAAATTATAGATTGAATGGAGCTGATTGTATGTCAACGATTTTCTGATTTATACCTTTACTGGAATGGAACATTATATTACTCTTATAGACATGCTTATAACAGACCAGCTTACCAAGAGAATCCGGTGCTAGTTGGCTTGTTGAAGGATTAGTGTGATATGGTTTTATACATGTGCTATTTTATCTATATACAGAGAAGCACAGACAAAGATACTGCGTTATATATATAAAATTATATACAGATCTTGGTGAATAATTTTACTAAAAATGACATTTTAAATACTTAACTTTGCAGTTAAAATCTTTAATATCCAGACGATTACTTCCCGTTAACATTTATAAAGGATTCATTCAGTTTAGATTAATTAAATATTATAAAGGAAGAAAAAAAAACCCAAACTGGATCTAACGATAAGGGTTTTATTTTTTTAAAAGAAAAAAAAACTTATACTTACAATTAAAAATAATGGGCTAATAACCTTGATTTATATGGCACTGTCCATTTCTTTCTTCATAGCATTATAGAGGTGTCACACTGACTGGTTTTGCAAACTTTAGCATCTGTTTTTGTGTCTGACTGCATTTTCTGGGTTGTTTTGACTGGTGTGGTTTGTCTTTTGCTAATCACACTTGATCTATATTCTTCTGCTAGATAAAATCATCATATTGACTGGTAGGACTGGAATATTGAAAAAGACTTAAAAACAGTCAGTAGAAATATAGCTATCCAACTTACTGTGGAAAATACTTAACCAGCAGTTGCTTTTTTATTCGCCTGAATTACTGCAACATTGCTTCAAAAGTAGACTGCCACTGGATTGCAAAGCATTATGAAATAAAATGCTGGACTTCTGGACTAAGATCACCAGTTAGAGAAAATCTGACCTTTGCATCATTACAACAATATTTTTTTTTTTAAAAACACCCCCTTTACATTCTTCAAAACATGTTGTTGATACAAATTTTACATACATTATATCGTAACTTTATACATAAATAATAATAAAAAATAGCTTTTCTCTTTCTTTATTTAAATTTGTTAACATAAGAAGAAAGAAAATTCATGGCTGACCTTTAAATTTAGCTCGGTAATTTCTAAAATATTATTAATTTCAAAATTTTAATATATTTAGCATTGCCATTTTATTTAAAACTCAGTTTAGGAAAGGCAAACTAGAAAAGGTTTAAATTTAGATTTTTAGAAACTGAAATTCAAATTCTTTTATGTATCGGGACTATTTTTCTTCTGTTTACAATGTAATTTATCATTATTATTTCACCGTTATTACAAAGTAAATTTATAAAACATAACCAAATACCTAAACTAATCCTTCTCTCAGTTTTTAGGCAGTTTACTCAAGTGACACACATATACATGCAAATGACAGTTTGTATATTTATTAGTCAGTTCACATGAGTTTTTATTAAACACACTTTTTTTCTCTGCAGTGTTGTTTTATAACCTATCTGGGCTGCATCGGATTTCTTACAACTACAATATTTGCAAACAGGAATATAAACATTATATATAGAGCTCGCAAGTAAGCTCTTAACAAGCTTTGTAGAGAATATTCCTAACCCCAGACCGGTTTCTTCTACTGGCTTCCTCAGTGAGGTGCTAGGATATTCAAGCATTAGTGTATTTATATATTTTATTTTTAATCTTATTTTCCTTCTGTATTTTATTTTATCTGGTTTTATTTACTTTCTTTGATTTTTATTTCATTATTATTATATTTTGTTCTTATTTTTCTTTTTTTTTCATTTTATTCATTCTGTTATATTATTATTTATTGTATCTTAATTTAATATTTAAATAGATGGATTTGAACTTAGGATTTTTTAGTCTATATTCGTCCTCCACTCTATGTCAAACAAATTTATTTATATTACTTTATTTATTAATGTATCATAGCTTTAAATAAGACTGCAGGACAATGGAAATGTCATATTGTATAAAAGAAAGTTTGCAATAAGATGTATTGATTGTATTTTTTAAATCCTTTGTCTTCTTATTTTTACAGTAAAATGGAAATTCATTTAGATCTAACTGTTGCCATGCCTTGTGATAGTAAGTATTTCATTTATATAATTAATATGACCCAATTATAGTTATTGGCTTTAATATTATTAATTAGACATATTAAGTACCCTCTATTGGTTAGTTTTGAAAATAAAAATAGATATTACTGTACCTATAATCAAATTCTGATCTGTAAGCTATGACAAAGCAAAGCTCTTAGGACTTGCTTTCATGTCTCCGTTCAGAATTTAGTGATTATACATAATTTCTACAGGGAGATAATTTCTCTGTTTCATAATAAAAAATATAGTTCATTGATAATATATATATATTAATATTAGCGATTGGTGCTGATGTCCTTGATGTTACAAATCAAAATACATACACATTTGGTAGTTTAACTGAAGATCCAGTCTTTTTTGAATTGTCTACACGCCAACGTGTATATTGGAGTGGCTTCCAGCGAATTAATAATTATATTCGTGAAGAATATCATGCTCTTCAGAATCTACTTTGGAAAACTGGATTCCCAAGTAGCATGTATGAAATGCCTCCTAGGTAAGGAAGTATTTTTTTAATAATGTTATTTTTTCACCTTTTGGTTTGGTTTTTAATATTTAAAATGATAATTCATTTGTTATATTGAGAATCAAATGTAAGCAAAACTATAAAATGTTTCTATCATTTATAGTTATTATAATCTTTTGCAGTTAGAACTATTTCATTTTAATGGGCCCTAAATAAGAATATAAATATACACTTTTGTCTACATATAAATACACAAATTACCTAAAGGAAAGTTGTAAACAAAATTGCATGTTTGTGGGATCAGTAATAGAATTAAATATTAAAACAGGCAAAACTCTCCATACAGTAGTGCCACTCAGAGCAAGCCAGAGTAATCAGTCGATGCAAGAAGGTTTGTGCATAAAATCTCTATCTAGTGCCTACTCATCCAATATCCACAGACAAGTTTTAGTTTGTGGCTTTCATCAGCGAGGAGCCTTGGATCTGAGAGCACTGCACCTAGATCTTAGGATCTAATGCAACCCTCCAGCAGCTGCCTGTATGGAGAGTTTTGCCTGTTTTAACAGCTTGAGCAAGCATAAGAAATGGTGATCATGTGATGTTTAGTGGTTTAATAATACCAATCCCACCTAATAGGGTAGTGGTGGCTATGGTTATTAAAGAACCAAAGACACCAATGTGTATTGGTATGGAACTGAGTTCTGACCTATACGACTATATAAGCTAATGAGCTTGGATTGAAAATATTATTATGTTTTCAATTTTAGACTCATAATTTTGTAGTTAACTGAAGAAGTAAGGGGCTGCTGGAGGGTTGCATTAGATCTTAAGATCTAGATGCAGTGCTCTCAGATTCAAGGCTTTTCACTGATGAAAGCCACAAACTAGAAACTAGTCTGGGGATATTGGATGAATAGACACTAGATAGGATTTTATGCACAAACCTTGCATCCATTGATTACTCTGGCTTGCACTGAGTGGCACTACTGCTCTAGCAAGCTTAAGAAATGGTGATCATGTGAGAATTAAATATTACTAGGAATTTATTATAAATATAAATTATAATTATTCAGAAATAATTTGTATGTGTATTTTTGCAAGTGCTTTATATATATACACACATCTATTAACATCAATGGATGTATGATTACTCGGATATATGCAAACAAATATTAGAGATGCCAGCTCGAATTGCTGTGAATGAAACATCTATTATTTGGTTGCCATATTATGTGTAAAAATTGACAAATAAAAATGTCAATTATTAGCTGCTGTTAAAGGACACTGATCATCCTTGGAAATGTAACTGTTTACCTTATATTGATACTGATAAATTAACCTCACATTTTAAAATGCAAATATTTGGAACTGACCATTTTCTATGAATCAGTTTATTCCAATAATGCTAAAATAAATCAAACTAGCGACTTCTTTTATTAATTAATCAAGTAATACATCTTGATGTAAATAGATCTGGAATTGGTGTTACCCTTGCGGAATTGATCTTTTTCCAGATCTGTTTGTTTGTATTTCAAGATGTGTTAATGTATCAATTATTCACCCATGTAATGTAAATATGTATCTATATTGTGAAAATTCATATTGAAGCAGTCAAATCTGTTGCACATATTTTGCTTCACTGTCTGGTGATATTAGAAACCTTCAAACAGAGGTTCAAACTCGGTTTTGTATTCGTAAATCACTAGGGAGTGCAGGTACACATATGCACACAATTATATCCCCCTCTTGTTAGTTAAGCATTATTTTGATTAAATAATATTGATTTAATTCTGAAATATTTAAAGTTCCATCACTGTAAATAGTTGTGCATATGTGTGTATGTGTTACAGATAAATGGTATAATTATAATTTATTAAATATTTTTCTTTTTTTTTTATATATTTTTATTCGTGTATTATTTTATTTGGGCTGACGTAATACCAGAGAAAGTTCTAGAGAGTAATTAAAATTTAACTGACAGTTACAAACAAAAGAGCGTGCCTTGTTTAAATTTAAAATGTCTTTTGTAAAGATTTATTTTAAAAGATCTTCCACTAATGGAAAATATATCTCTTGAATCTATTTCCAACTCGAAATAGATTGAAACAATACTCTCTTGAATATATCTCATCGTCATCTTTTAAAAATTTATAACAGTTGACCATTAATGCACATCCGGGTCTTGCCAGCGGCAGGCAAATAGGAAAGTTCTAGAAGGTTTCAGTGGCGTATAAATACAGCCCAATTTTCTATGTTAAAGATTCTGCATTTTATTTTCAGAAGATGTTGCAGGACGAACCTGCGTCACTCAAATTTTAAAATATGGCTCGTGAGTATTGGGAGAAATTTGCTTTCCTGATCTTTCCAAGATCAGCTCCATACCTCTATACTCCCATGCCATCGCCACTTAAAGACTGTTTAAATGAACTCTTAAACTAACTCTGAAAGGATGCCAGCCATTATTTTTCTAAAAATCTGCCTTGCCGATTTTATTTTTTAAATTATCTTCCTATACACGTATACAGCTGCCAAGTCTTCAAACAGAAGGCTCTACCGCAAATATGAACTTTAAAACCTCCATCTATGTGCTTTTTAATGCCTTTAAAATCTCCATCTATGTGCTTTTTATTTTATTTAAATTGTAACTTTAAATACCTCCATCTATGTATTTTTTATATTATTTAAAATGTAAATCTACCTATTTCATAATCGGCGATGTAATGCCGATTATTATTAATTTCTTAAAATAATGACTTTCTCTAATGCACGAATCTATAGTTTTATTTTCTAAACGTACTTGCTGGGTTTCACTCTTGCTATCTTATTATTTTAAATGCGGTAAACTTATAACTTTATGTTTGAATATATATTATTTAATATGCTAATAATTCAATCTGGCGAACCGATCTCATCTTAATTTTCTATTCTGCCATTATGGAATCTTAAATAATTAAATGTAAGCTTTCTTACTAAACCCAAAGTTCGTTAGATTGAATAACATTACTGAATTGTTCTATGTGTTTCATGGCACACTATCCGTTGCCATATTTAAAGATATCAATTTACTATTATCTTAACGCTATTGATTTAGTGAATTTTAATATTGAGTAAAGTAAAGCTTTGTGACCTTACCTGTGCTAGTAATCTATCATTTTGCTTATCACGCCATCTAACGTGATGATTTTAATTTAATTTTCTACTTGTCAAGCGTATTGATATTTGTTTAATGATGGGAACTACATATTCTCCCTCTTTAATTTTGATTTTTCTAACCAATATTTAAGGTTAATTACATACCATTAAGGATGTTTTAAACTGTATCATGTCATTATGCCAGATTTTAGTATTTATGAGAGCCTTAATACATCAGCGTCATTACAGACCTGAAACTTATTAGCGCTGCTTATTCTTGATAACGTCATAACATATCTTGCTTTGTCAAACCACTCCCCGGCGATCCCGGATTTATTTAATAAGGCACATTTCTTAAAGGAGTTTGGAAGCACCGACTCCATGGATTGTGTTAGGTTGTAGATAGGCTCTACATGGATAACATCGGAGAACCCCGAAACCATGCAATCCCTACCAACCATTTCTTCAGATGCCATCTGTCATAAGTGCAGGTGAGCTTTTATGTTCGTTTAAGTTGATGAAGCTTCTCATCCTTTCTGACGTTATCATATCGGTCAGCACCGCAGTTATTAATATTTTACATTCCCATTATTAGTCTATAAGTCGTAATGTTATGATTTTATTAACCATCCCAATCTTTCATTTATTTATATAATATCAGTTAGAAATGTCATGTTTTAAAGCTTATTTAAGCTATCCGCCCTCTCATTAAACGATTTTTAGTTGCGCTGAGAAATAACTTTTAGTAAACCCTACCAAAAACTAATAATGTAACCATATGCTCAAATAAATGCTTTTCTTCTTAAATCATTAATGAATATCGTTAAGGATGGTATACATTTTGTAATTTATAATATATTTTAATTTTCCATTATGATAAACCGTAATAAAAGCAAACTACATTTCATTTGAAATTCGTCAGATCATTTGTTTTTATTAAATAGTTCATGGCGTTCAGAATAAAAGCCTTGTAAACTTGATATCTTTCATTAGCATATTAAGCCGCATCGTTTTGATTATTTATTTATTTTATTCATATTTGTACCTGGTATTTGCGTATTCATTAATCATTAATCTATGCTCCAATATGTCATTTATGGAATGGGCAAATCACTACCGATAATTAAGTGAAACCCAGATAGTATTAATTATGTGTAAATAGATTCACGTATATTTCTTGTATATTCTCCATATTTGTTTACCCAAAATTCTAACCATTTTTTTCTTTCCATGCAGGCTCATCTGCGATTATATTGTGTCATATATAATAGTGTCCACTTGCCCTTAAGCTAGTCTATGACATTTGTAAAAGTAAGATAGTTATAAGATAGCTCATTTATTAAGAGCAGGGGGTGGGAAGTTTACAGGTCAGGTTAACCATTTTCCTATAGGTCTTTTGTTTCTCTGCTGTCGCTCCGGGACAGGAATTAATAGAATTTCATCTGTTATCATCAGAAATGTTGTTCGTGATGTTATAGATTTGGAAATTAGGCAATAGGGCAGAGTTCATGATTATTCCTGACTTATGTATCTTGCATATGATTGGACTCTAGGTACTTTTGCCTAGATGCTAGCTCTTGTTAGTGGAACATACAATTCTGACCGGTACAATATATAATAGAATATATGATTTAAAATACTTAATTTGTTGATTACTTGGAAAATTGATAGTTTATGATGATATCAAACTTTTTTATTTTTGGATATATAAAATGTACCCCAATGAAAAAGTAACTGGTTCTCTCTCCACGCTGTCTACTATAGTATTATTTATGAATCAGAAATTATGAAATGTTACAGTGTGCTTTCGTAAGTCATCTTTAGTGCTCTCCCTGCCATCATTAAGTTGCAAGTTATGCTGTATTAACATATCAGCAGAAATATGCTGTATCAATACCAATTCAATTATACTCCATAAAAAAAAATTAAAAATGTAAACAAACAAAAGTATAAATAATCAACAAAAAGTTGTTAAAATTCATAAATTTAATTTATTTTACAATACACAGGCAGTCGCTTTCTGTCTCTGAGTATCGTATTCAAACACATTTTTAAAAAAAATTAAAATTTATAAATAAGTTTTACATTACGCCAGCAGCCATTTTTCGGATCTCTGAAAACTGTATGGAATGATCTCTATTAATAAAATTTCTTCAGTTTACATTGAAAGCACACACATTGTATTCTTTATCATTCTTCCAAATTTGATGTGCAGTATTTCACGTAATGTTTTTAAGCATAATGCCAAAAGTTTTACAAAATTTAAAATTATGATACTGACATTTAAAACATCAAAACAATTAGAGAGATTATACTTTCTTAATAGCAAGACTACTATTACTTTTCTATAAGAAAAAAATTATTAAAAAATATATAGATATATCACCCAGAGCATTTTTAATTGGAATGAAAATCAGACATTTTTGCTATTCATTTTATTTAAAAAGTAAAAATGCAATACTGTACGTTTTTTTCTTATTTTTTCAGTAAATGGGTGAGCAATCAAATATTCAGTAAAATATTTGTAAATATTGGTAACAGTCAGAAAACGTGTAACTCATTAACATAGTGCAGAATTAGACCACCACACAAAACTGCAGCACCATCTAGGTAGCGAAGCCACCCGTAGTATTGAGTTCGAACATAGTTTATCGGTTCCACAATACAATCTACGAAACAACGCATCTGATGCCACGTTAGTAAACATTTCTTTAGGCACGGTGGTCAGGGATGTTGCAAGAGATTCATGATTTTATTCCGAGTTAGCCAATAATAACACTAACATTAATTAAACACTTATATTTACAAAATCGAGGAAATAGTATATAGAATGGGTATCGAATAAATAAAACGTAACTGCAGACGTATAGTTTGAAATTATTTATTGAAACATTTTAATATTTAACTATTTACTAATAATATTTACTAAGATTTAAAGTTTCAGTAGCGGGATTTTCCGATACTATTATATTAAAGAAATACATTTATTTATTTAGACATATTTTATATTTAAGACCTCAGTAGCGGTATTTCCAATACTGTTCATGTTTACAAAAAGAAATACATTTATTTGATGACGTAATCTAGCTACCTAAAATTCTTGAGCAAGTATTTCTAAGGCATGCCTTTAGGGATTTATTACTTTTGCAATGCAAGAGTCTAATATAAGATTTATAATATTAGCGGCGGACATATATTTATTTAATTAAAATATTCTTTAATAACTAAGGGCTAACATTTATTTGAGAGTGAATTATGAAGATAATGCAAGGGCGGAGTGATACATCGAATAATAAAGTTAGTTAAAGAAACACATACGTTTTAGAAAGGCGATATGGAATGGCAGTATATTGAAACTGCAAAGCCGTGAATGAGTTTATAAGAATGACGGGCTGGCGTTTGCCATCGGCCCAAAGAAGTAAGGTGTCACATAAGCAAAACCAGGGACAAGCGGTTCGTGTCGCGATTTGCCTGCTGGCTGCATGACGGTCGTCAAGTCCTACGGGACATTCATTTGTCAGCTTGTGTAGGACGACTGGGGTTAATTTCAACCCTATAGAATCTGGAATATTCACGGCTTGGAATGGGTCATCGGTCTCTAAAACGTAACACATGTATAATGTATAGACGATTATGGTAAGATTTAAATATATTTCTAACTCGGCCCTACATTATCAACATTTAATAAAGAATGTTGGCGACTCTCAAAGAAATGTAATTTTATGGAATTATTAATTAAGATTTAATAAATATAAAACAGATATAAACTGGGTGATTATTACAACTAATATGCCAGCCATTTGCTAAGTAGTAGACCCCTGCATTACAATAAATGAAGCATTGAATGCGTGTCGATTTATATGAAAATTAAGTTATTTATGAAAGTAAATATTATGAAAATTTGAAACGCATTCACTGTTTCAAGCGATCATAGATTTATACTTAGAAAATTATGAGCATGCGATAATTATATGATGATAAAATGTATATTTTAGAAATACGTACCCAAGAAAGATAGAGTGAGGTAAGCTAGATTATTAGAGAAATTTGCACAATAAATTAATTATTAAATTTTAGTTTTACAAATGATAATTTTACATTTTATAAGTTATATAAGTAGTATGAAGAATGAGCTATAGCATATTAGTAGAGTACTCTAGAGAATTTGGACACAGGTACCTGTTTATGAGAAGTTTTCCGATTCTGTGATCAGTAGCAAATTGTTCATGATTCTAGCATTAGCAGTTCTTTACAGCATTTGGATGATTCGTGTAATTTAACAGCAGCAGCTTTCAAATTATTTTAGGCAGCACATCTTCGTGGTTGAATTTATGAAGGGCAATGGAAGGTTTGGCATCCGATAGGCCATCTCCCGGGCGGAGAATAGTCTGGGCGCTTTTACTCGGTCATACCGTGGCAGGAACAATTTATTTAATATTTTGGAGACTCTCAACTGATCGAGAGCAGAGCTAAAGTTAAAGTGCCTCTTTCTAGCAAGTCTAAGATGGCCTCTCTTCTTAGATCTTATCTTTCACATTTTTGTCATAGTTTATTTTTGGATTCCACTTAATCTGCCCTGAGGATAATCAATGCATTTTTGTTAGTTTAATTATACAGAAACCTGCCGTTCTATTGTTTACGTTTAGATTTTATATTTAATTTTTATAATTACATTTTAGGGAATTTTACTTTCTAATTAAACTATTATCTCTCACCGACCGATTCTTTTAAAATTTCAAAGACAAAAAGGGAACATACGATTATTTTTACTTTTAATTAAATATTACAATCTATTTCTAAATTATTATTAAATGAAATTTAAACAAAGCAATAAATAACGGATTTTACAATTTAAAATAAATGATTAAAATTATATATTTTTATATAACTAAAAGAAGAAATATAAATTATATTTATTGCCCTAAATTTGAGATCGAAACGTGTGCGTGTTTATGTTGAATTCTACATATATCTATACATTTTTAATATGGCTACACACACAATTCGATACCAAAAAGTTTAAATTTGGGTAGGATAGACCGGTGAGTGAGAGACGATAGAAAAAGGTGAAACTTAAGATTCGAATACGAATCTTACTGTTTCAATATACCCCTCTCAAGGGATTATTAATAATTATATTTTTTTTAAAATGTTGTTTATACTATAATCTCAATTTATATATGCGTATTATATATATAAAAAACATTGTTATATATATATGTGCGTGTTGAAAAGTATTATATACTTGCAGTTCAATAAACAATATGTACTTTATTCTAATCAAAATTTATCGACAAAATGTGAGCTACTATACTTCATGTGCAATGTGTGCATGGGCAGCTTGGAATAAAATAATTGTGAATATCGCAGCTCCACTGTATTGAAAACATTCTTATGATTCAAGACTGCATTGCCGCACATAGTTTGAATCATTTCAACTGTTTCAGTAGTTATTTCGTCCAATTTAAAATAATACACGTTAATGCATTATTGCATCATGGATTAAGGCATAAAACACAGTCACGTTTTATGTTATAACTCATGGTCCAGTCATGCTAATGCCTTAAAATTTTCTGCGGTGAAAACTAAAATAACATAACTGATAACATTGATTCAAAGATAGCGATGCAAGAACCTTATAGAGAGAAACAATTACTTGCCATATTTTCACTGGGACATCCTGTGTTTTCATGATTAAACAAAACAAATTGGACTTTCTAGTCCTTTTTTTTTCCACACTATTTTATGAGTACAGTATTCCAGAGTCTGTAAAAAAAAATCCATTTCCTTTGAATGCAATTTTGTAATATTTTGTATAAAAAGTACTGCTTTTCTATGTATAATTTTACGCAAAATCGGTAATACAAGCTTGTTTAAATTAAGTCATGTGACATCTGACTTGATTTTTTTTGCCATTTTATTTTTTGCTATTAAGCTATTAATATGTGGTGTATCTGAACTTAGTTCAGTCCCATATGGCTATTTAAGTTAGATAGCTGGATTGGAAGACTTGGATGTCTGAAAATTTCAGATTTTCTACTTAATAGTTATCCATTAGATAAAGTGCTGGGCTTGTCCCTGGTATTTTTAATCTAATGCTTGAGTATCCTAGCACCTCACTGAGAAAGCCAGAAGCAGAAATCGGTCTGGGGTTAGGGATATTCTGCAAAGCTTGTTAAGAGCTTATTTGCAAGCTCTTTATATAACATTTGAATCGAGATATGTGACCATAAGAATTCTCATATTTTAAGTGTCTGCAAGCAACTTTTAATATTTTTAATTTCTCATGGTGTGTTTTCATTAAGTTTCTTTCATAGATTATTCTCTTGAGGTTTTTCCTATGATTGAAGGTATTCAAATTGCACAGACTTATAAATTCAATCATAGAAGGGTATTTTTATTTGATAACCAATTAGAGGGCAAGTTTGCTCATACCAAGTGTCATATATTTTAAGCAACTTGCAAGCAATTACTAACTTGGCAGAAACGTACTTAATCCCTAAGGCATTCTTTTATTTACAATTCTACAATAAGCCATATTAATGGAAAGTTCAGAGGGAGCGGAGAGTACTCTGAAGCCTTACCCCTGAAACAGCATTATATCTACTTAAATAATCATTACAATTTTCTTGACTTCCATCTTGTAATAACACCGAAGAAAATTTTTTCTCCTCTTTTGTTAGAAATGCAGACGAACTCAGTGTTTTTTTCTCCCCCAGTTTTTTTGTGAATAGTTTCCATAGCAACTTATTTTAAAATAAACTATTTTTACAATAAAGAATTGTAATAAATTTTTACATTTTACAATTATTATTATTATTTTAAATTTTTTCATAATTTATTTTACACACATGACTTTTATGTACATAATAATAAAAAAAAATGCACATACAATCTGTCATGGAGGTTACAATATATATTAAGTCTATTTTAATATATATCTTGGATATATTATTTATATCCAATGGTATATTTAATAATTAATAAAATATATAAAATTTTATTTTTTGTATCTAGAAAATTCTAAAAAATTATTTTCTTACTGTATTTTTAAATTTTAAAAATTATTTATAAAAGCCACAAAATTTATAGATTTTTTTTTATAGAAGTTAGTTTAAAATCCAGCAAAAAACAAAACAAAAGCTATACTTAATTTTTTTTATTTCTTTAATTAAATTCTTTTAATATAATTAAAACAAGTTAAAGAAGAAACTTAAGACCTTTTAATTAAATAGGGGGAAAAAAGTACTTTTAAATATATATTGTATATTTTTATATACACTAATTGAGATATTTCCAGTGCAAACTACTATCTGAAATAACTAATCAAACATCAAATCACCTCAAATGTTGAGAAATTTTTAGCTACGCCCTCTGTGAAATAAATATTTAGAGTCTGTATCTCAAAACAGCTAATTCAACGTTTTTTAAAATAAAAGAATTTTTTTTTCAACGGTTCTTAAAATAAAATAATTTTTTTTTTTTTTCTAATTTTTAATTATGTTTATTATAATTTTTTAAAGTATAGATAAATGAATCCAATATGGAGATGATGGTACCATGGATACAATGGTTTCCGTGTATTGTAGTATTTCCATCTTGTAAATGCTGAGTTCGTCACATTAAATATTGGATGTTGAAATATCAATTCACATTTGGTGTCTGCTCAAATTGTAAAATGGGTTAAAAGGTGTGGATTTAAATAAAGTTTTTAGAATTTCATACGTAAAGCATTGTTCATTTGTTTTCAAAAAGAAAGTAACAAACATGCTTTTGAAAATAGAAGTTATCTTTATTTGGGAATATTTTTATACGTATTGTCATTTGTGACTAATGAAAATCTATGTGATTTACCTCTTTTTTTATAGAGAAGATAAACCTGAGGGATTGCCAGACGCTTGCAGGATTCATGGAAGCTTGAAGGTGAATAAAGTTGCCGGAAATTTTCACATAACAGCTGGCAAGTAAGAAAATATTACAATTTTAGTAATAGTGTTATATGTATATGTTATACACACATATATTTTTGTTTACTATATCTTATTTTATAATATGCGTATAAAATGTGATAGTAGGGACCTCTACAGATATTTTAACCACAAGCTTACCCTATGGAAGAAAAGCTTGCGGTTAAAATACCTGTAGAGGTCCCTACTATCGCATTTTATACGCATATTATAGAGGTTATAGCCTCAGTAAATATTACTTACGTAATCAATGTGCATTTAATAAATTTATAATTACAACTTTATATCTTATTTTGTGGGATTTTAATATTTTATTATTTTTAAAGCTAGATACGTTAAAACTAATCAATGTTCAAAAAATAAATTCATTTCATTGGTAATACTGATTATAATTATGTTTTATTTGTGTCTAGAATAGTTAAATGTCCATATATCAGTCAATACTGAAATCTTAAACTAGATCAAAAACATGTAAAAGACCTAGGAAGTGATCAATTGTGAGATGGATAGATAAGATAAGGAAGTTTGCTAAAATAATAAGAAGAGAAGCTGTGCATCAAAGAAAGTGGATTTAAGTCTGAGAGAACTGCTGGTTGGATTTTGAATTATCCTCCTAAAAAGAAAAAGTTCCGACTTTCCTTGAGAAATCTTCACCTATCTGAAAAAATTATCATTTCGTTCATTTTAATGTAAATTATTTCAAGATATAACGAAAACTGATCCCATCATCTCAACATTCTTATTGATCTAGAAGATTATAAATATCGAGGTAAGAAACATAGTGAGAATGATAGATAAAAATAATACCCTTTGAAGAAATAAAGAAAAGGAATTAATTTGTTTTAAAAGTATAATAAAGGATCTATATATGATGAAAAAAAAGGAGAAAAAGAAATTGGTAAATGACCTTAAGAAGAGAAATAATTTTGATATAATGAAAAATTTGAATAAGAGAATTGAAGGTTTGGAGAAGTGACCTATAATAACATGGTTTCGATGATTGATGATTTTACTCTGCATATTTTTAATAAATGTGAAATAAGGTTTCATCCTACTTCAGTGCCATTATTGTAAGCTTGAGTAATCTATAGACACTGCAAAACCAATCTGGAGATGAGGGTTTTTTTTTAAATTTCATTATACCATCCAATGTCCATTGTTTACTCAAGGTTACAGTGACTGACTCTAGAGTATAATAAAAAAACGGAATTCAATTTGTTTTAAAAATATAATAAAGGAATTGCATATGGTGGGGAAAAAAGGAGAAAATGATTTAAGAAGAGAAATAATTTTGCTATAATGAAAGATTTGAAGATCTAGAGAAGTGACCTATAATAACCTGGCTTCAATGACTGATGATTTTACTTGGTATATTTTTATTAAATATGAAATAAGTTTTCATCTTACTCCAGTGCCATCTATTGTAAGCTTGAGTAGTCTATGGACATTGCAAAACTGGTCTGAAGGTGATGTTTTTATAGCATTATACCATTCAATGTCCTTTGTTTACTCAAGATTACAATGACTGGCTCTAAAGTATAATGAAGATAACTGCTCTGGGAAGCATTTGAGAAGGTCATATGATGTTGGAATGAAATAGATAAAATGTATATTATAATTTGATTTTGCATTGAACTTTAAATTTATAACAAATTAAATACACAGGTAACTAAAGATGCTAATGTAGAATTTAAAAGGATGTCACTAGTAATAGAATATTTTCATTTCATTGCAGCACTCCATTATATAATTGCTCAATATACTATGAGATAGAGAATGGGTACAAGTGAAACAATATTTAGGCATGAAAACCCAACACTTCCTTATAAATTTACATTTTTGTAATTTATTGTAAAAGATAAATAAGTTAAACTATACTTGTTTAGTTTTAATCTATTATTTTGTAAATATTGTAAATTTATTCCTTTTTTTTTTTTTTTTTTATGAGTAATTTTGATATTCTTTTTTATATATTAGATCTATCCCTCATCCCAAAGGTCATGCTCATTTAAGCTTCTTTATGTCTCCCACAGGTAATTGTATTTGCCTTCTTCATAAAATTTAAATTATATATATAAAGTTGAAATACATCAACTAAATATACTATGCATTTTTTGTTATAGATTATAATTTTAGTCATAGAATTGAAAAATTTTCGTTCGGTCCCAGAACTCCTGGTATTATCAATCCTATGGATGCTGAAGAAAAAGTAACGACTGAAAGTAAGTGACTAAATTATGTATTTTATAATATTTTATTCAAGGTATAATAGTGTATTTAAATGTGTCACAGAAATGATAAAAATCTTAACCTTTTCTTTTTTTGCTGTGCCTTAATTAATTAATCCGTTTTTTATAACAATTCTTTATTTTTAATACAATGCTTACATATCACCCATCTAACAGTTTCGATCGCCCCTGAAACTTCTTCAGAACTTTTTAATCTTCTTATTACTTCCCACCTTCCATTTTGTTTTACCTTTTTTATAACAATTCTTTATTTTTAGTACAATGCTTACATATCACCCATCTAATTTCGATTGCCCCTGCAATCTTCTTCAGAACTTCTGAAGAAGATTGCTGGAACAATCGAAACTGTTGTTAGATGGGTGATATTTAAGCATTGTACTAAAAATAAAGAATTGTTATAAAAAACGGATTAAGAAATGATAAAAATAAGGTACGTTTGCAGCAAAAAGTATGTTAAATCAGTTTTAGCTATTTGTTAAAAATAATTTCTCTGTTTATAGTAAAAATATGTAATAGATGAAATACACAGGCTTATATATACTTGTGTCTATATATTTAATAGACAGGGTACGTGCACAGAGTTTCACATGACCCAAAATATGTTAATTATCATTATCAGTTTGTGAATTATCTTTTTTAATTAATAATTATTAAACAAAGTGACGTTTTCATAAACCCTTTTGGTATATTATATTGCATTTTAATTTAATTCTTTATAATCATTGCCTTCATCTGTGTGGAATATTGGAGCAGCGGCCTTTATGATACTATTCAAGTTAGTGATCTAAAAAATATTCAAATACTTTGAATCCATGTCACCCTGTTTGTCTAACTAGTATGTTTGACTCTATCAATGACAGTGTTAAATAAATAAAAGTATTTGAGTGGTTAATTGCTCTATAAAGTTTGAGTGCAATATTTCCATTCATCTGATATACTGAGGGCTTCTTTGTTTTACTCACTTGTGAATTAATCTAGAATTTTATTTTTTTTTAGTTCTGAATCCACCAGTGCTAAAATTTACTGCTCAAAGCATATTCTCATGTTTTAGCTCTTATAAGTTACCTGCCAGCACCTTTCATTGTAGGTTTTAAATATCAGTTAATTGGCAGAATCAACTTGAAAATTACTATTAAAAACGATTGTAATGGATATCATAAATTGTAACAGGAACTTTCAAATCAAAAACTCAAAAGCAAACTTAAATCTATTAATTTCAAATTTTATCAAGTCATGTGAAGAGCAAAAAAAAAAAATGGCAGTTTGAGAAGATTAAAAATGTCACATTGATCTCATTTAAGAAAAATAATTTGTTCCTTTCAATCGGTACATTAGAATCTTTGGCTATAAGAATTCAAGCTTTATTTCATTACAATAATTTTGCTATTAGGCATGTAATTTTCAAAACATCTATTGCTTTATCTTTAAACGATATTCACTTTTCCTGTCAGATGGCGCTTTTGCATTTAGTAAGTCAAATATATATCAGTATACTTGTATAAAAGGTGGGATGATTGTGTTAGGAGGATTGTTGAGTGTTGTAGTGGTAAGGAATGGGATAAAAGAATAGAAGCATTAATAAAAAATAGGGAGTTGGAGAGATGGAGAACTAGTATGGAGGATAAGCAGAGTTTAAATATATATAGAAGTAAACGGAACATTGGATGCGAGTTAATTTATGATAATAGTAAGGAAAGTAGTTTATTGTTTAAGGCTCGAACGGGATCTTTAGCAACAAGAGAATATACATGTAAATGGAAAACTATGGGTGATTTAGTGTGCAAATTATGTAAGAAAGGTATAGAAAATATTAGGCATCTGTTGATTGAATGTAAATGGTTGAAAGCAGAAAGGGTACAGATATTGAAGTTATGGGAGAATAGATATGAACAAAGTGATTATACAGAAAGTGAGTTATTAGTTTTTATGCTGGGGTTGCGAAAAGATAAGGGGGATTTAGATATAAAGGCCATAGAATTGACAAAGATTATGTTGTGGAAATGGGATGGGGCAGAATATGGAAAGACTTAGAGTGGGGAATGGAAAATAAAGTGGCTAACAGGTTTATCTAGGCATAATTGCCAAGATATTCTTGACTTCATTTAAGGAGAAGCCAAAATACATCACATCAAATAACTGATGAAGAAGTGCGGGGATTCACAAAATAAGTTTAGAAATATGAATTTTTTTTTACAGTACAGGCTTTTTCATACCTGCATTTCCATATGTAATATGTAGGGGGTTTGAGCATTCCATTATTAGATTTTCAATGAAATGGACGGTTGAAGAGTTGTGGGGTGGAGTGGATTGAAGCCTATCCATTACAGTATGAAGATTGGCTATCTTAATATAAGCTGAGCTTTGATTGTATATACGGGTGAGATGATAATCTGGACCAACTGACGGGTGCTGGTTTAGCATGAAATACGTGTGTTGGTGATTATTTATCTTTTCAACGTGTGTGTGATCAAGTGTATCAGCAGTATGAGATAGCATGAATGGTTGAGGGCCGTGTGAAAGTCTGAGTTCAAAATAAGTTTAGTTATATTAAAAAGATGTTAATTGTAATAAAATGACATATTGGACATTAATTATATAGGAAACCATCTAAAAAATTTGAATTCATAAAAGATAATGGCAATATATTAGTAGAAAATATTAAATTCTATACAGTATACTCATTGCAATTGATTAATAAATGTTTTTTAATAAAAGATAAAAATGAAAAATTATAATTATTTCTATTTCAATTATTCCTCCTTAGAACAATAAATAAATTAAAACATCTAAAGGATGTGATTGCTTGTCATTTAGTTGTATATATCATTTAGTTTGTTCCTTTGAGTTACAAAAGAAAGTTATCTGACTATTTTTGTAAGTCATGATTTTTTTTCTATGGCTAAAATAGACTGTAAAAAAATAAAAAGAAACTTGGGTTACAAGTTTTTTTAAGTATATTTTCTTGGATTTTATTTACTAAGATTCTCATTTATTTATTTCTTATTTAAAGATAAACAGGCAAAACTCTCATCATGTGTGTTATTTAAAGATACATATCTAGATAATAAAAGTAAATATTTAATATAATATATTCACCGATAACCTGGAGGGTTGACTTTCAATATTTCTGTAAATATTTTAATCATCGTACAGTCATTAAACAAGTAGGTAATTGTGGTGGTGATTGAATCCAAATGGGTCATATTTTCCAATCACTTTCAATGATCAATTCTAGGAATTTACAATAAACTTCCTCATCCAAAAGTTATTTATTTTAATTAAATTAATGATAAAAGCACGCATTCAAAGCCTTGCTTTGAGTGTCATCTTTCCATGTGAAAAGAATCCCTCTGAATGAAATAACCCTAGTATTCCTCTCCCATATCCATGATCTCCACTACCACTTGAGCTTTTTCTCAGTTACAATTTTTCAGTTTTATAATTATAAATGTTCTTTTTAATATTTGGAATGAATTATAAGAAAAGGCACTAATAACTTGAATTTATAAAATTATGAAAACAATTTATTTATGTTATTGTTAAATCACACGAAATAACATCATTCCAAAATTAAATAACAAAATTAGCACGCACATTAGTAATAACAAAAAAAAAAACTACAAATCATATACAATATAAAATGAATGAAATGGAATAATTATGTAAATATAGAACTCATTAAGATCTTTTCTTTTTTAAAGTTTTTAAAAGGAAATATCTAACCATGATAGTTAGCATTAAATAATCATTTAATCATATAAACTTATCATTGATCTTTCTGGATATTTATAATATGTCTATTATCAATCCAAGGTGCAGTTCTTTATCTTTAACTTTGTTTTCCTTTTCTTCAGGCTCCTGAATATTTAAATCTTAAATAATGATAGGGGCACAATCTCTCTTAGGCACCAGAAAGCTATAGAATATTGAGATACTATGACATTTAAAATTTTCCAGGCAGTTGGTAATTTATCATAAGAGATAACTATGTCCCAGGCTTGAGTTGATATATTTTTACATCACCTTAATCATTAATTTAATCATGAATAAAGGGTTTTTTTTTTGCTGTGATTTATGTTTGAAGACAGAATCTTTTCTCTGAACATCAAGATATATGACTTAATGAGAATTATAGTTCAAATAATACCCTTTCCTGGATGTAGATATGGATAACTAAATTTCCACAGATTTTCTTTTTTTAGACAGTTATTGCACATATCTCTCCCTGATAGCTTCTAGACTCCCTTTGTTATTATTTTTATTATTTGCAATACTGCGGTACCACGCTGAAAAAACCTATCATCCTCTGACTTATTTATCTTTCTCTTATTTATTTTTGTTAGTCCAATTACTCTCTCATAATGGGTTTCTAGATTCTTCTTCATTATCTATTAATATTTTCCAATTTTGGATTATTCTGACAATGAAATCAAATACAAAGATCTAAATTTATTTTAAACTATATATATATATTTCAATTATAGGTTTTATTTTTACTTTTTTTTCTTTTATATAACTATTATAATCCGTATATATATATATGTCAATTTCAAAGAACAAATATATCCGAACATGTTACTAGGATATGTTATAAGCTAGATTCAAAGAATTATTTTTAAATAAACGTGTAAATATGATTTTTATTTTGTGTTGTAACAATGCCAATCCATTTTGTCAGATAAAAGGTGATCCTCTTCTATCTTATGTTTGGTTTGATATATTGCAAATAAATTAAACGTTTGATAAGCTGAAACTTCAAATTACCAGCAATTTTTATATTAATCGAGCCAGTTTATTATTTCAAATATTAACACAGAGGCGAAACTCTCCCTACAGTAATGCCACTCAGTGCAAGTCAAAGTAATCAATGGATGCTAGAAGGCTTTTGCATAAAATCCATATCTACTGCCTATTCATCCAATATTCCCAGACTAGTTTTTAGCTTGTGGCTTTCATCAATGAGTAGCCTTGGATCTGAGAGCACTGCACCTGAGATCTGCAGTGCTCTCAGATCCAAGGATCCTCACTGATGAAAGCCACAAGCTAAAAACTAGATGTGCAGTGCTCTCAGATGCAAGTCTATTCACTGATGAAAGCCACAAGCTAAAAACTAGTTTGGGAATATTGGATAAATAGGCAGTAGATATGGATTTAATGCAAAAGTCTTCTAGCATCCGTTGATTACTTTGGCTTGCACTGAGTGGCGGTACTATACAGAGTTTTTGCCTCTGTGATATCAGCTTGTGTAAATATAAAGAATGGGAATTACATGATGTTTAGTGATTATTTCAAATATTAATTTAGATGTAATATTAATGATTTGAATTAACGTAAATGATTTTATGGTCGATCAAATGTAATGTTAGGAATATAAATCTATTTCACAGAACAAGCATATCTGAGTGTGTTACTAGAATATATTGCAATCCAGATTCAAATGAATAATTTTTTAAATAAACCTATAAATACTCCTATTTTTTAGTTATATCACTGCTAGTCTATTTTGTCAGATAAAAGGAGATCCTCTTTTAGCTGACCTTTAGTTATATTCCTACCATATTTGATCAGCCATAAAAATTATTTAATGTTGTTTAAAATCATTAGTATTTTATCTAAATTAATATTTTGAACACTAAGCTGGCTTGATTGATATCAAAACAAAGATTGCCACTAATTTGAACTGTCTACCTTTTCAAGTGTTAATGCTTAAGGTCAGATAGAATAGGATCTTTTATTTGCTGAAACAAATTGGCATTGATATAACGAAAAGGAAGGCATAATTGTAGATTTATTTAAAAATTATTTGTTTGAATGTGGCTTGTAATATATTCTAGTAATTTATCAATATATGTTTGTTCAGTGAAATATAATTATATTCCTAACATTACATTTGATGAACTATAAATCATTTATATGTTGATTAAAATTATTGGTAAGGTATAAATGTCATACATAAACACACATATATACATATTATGAAAGAACACAGTAAACTTATTCTTCAAACAAATTTAATATTACTGAATAAATAATAAATACATCCACAAACACGTATATATTTTCCTTTATTTAATTATTCTTTTTAATAATAACAATTTTTGTTATTTCAGTAAATGTGTTTTTTTAATATAAATATGAGAATCAATTGTACTGCCAAATGACCATCTTTCAGGCCTCGTTCACAATATTACAATATAGAACATTTAGTGGTAGCATGTGCATTAGAAAATTAAAGTGAATAATTGTTATTCTTTATTAGAACGCTTTTTTTCCAGCAATGTCCGGTGCTTTGAGATAAGCTGTTCAACCTCTATATACTTTTTTTGTGTTGATATATGATTTAGTGCATTGATCAAATGACCGAGCTGTAAGTTTTTTAATTGATGCTCAGTCTGTCATTTTTCATGTTCACTTGTCATGTATTTTATTGTACCCAATGTAATTAATGATTTAAATACAGATTGAGAAAGTGAAGATAGTAGGTGTGTGTATATATGTTCCTGTTCAAACAACATCATTTCAGCTATAGATATCAAGTTTTCTCTTCAAATTTATCAATTGTGATAAAGTAGTCAGAGGAACATCTATTGATGGTTTGTATAAAGAAAAACAATTTTAGAACATTCACAAGACGATTAGCAAAAAATAGATTGATTATTCAGACTGTTAATACAAAACCAACAAAATATCAGCCTACACATTATTTATAGTAGCAAATTTATTTCTTCTCCATTTCTGTCATGATATGTAAGCTTGGGTAATGATTAGGTACTAGATAGTCGTACTTAATAATCTCTATCCAATGCTGTTCTATTCATAAGCTAGAAATTGAAATAGGAGAAATAGATTTGATAAATATAAATAATGACCTATTTCTAACAGGGGACTATTTTAGCAATGTTTAATACATATCCAAAACAGGTAATCTTGCACCAATCTTAGTCTTCAAATTAAATTTATGTTGGAAAAAAATGTGTTTAGTGTGGCTTACACGCTTAAAATCGCACTATTTGCTCGTTCTGAGGCTATGAATAACCAGATCATGAGTCAGAAAAGTTTTATCGAAATCGAAGAGATAGGAAAGCATACAAAAAGAGACTGTTAAATATATGAGTCAGAGATATATTTTTTATATTCTAAATGCAATTCAGTTTGTTAAGCGGATTAAATTCGTTCATGTATTTCCTCTAGGACTTCAAGAAAGCCATCATTTAGTATCAAATGCTTTTTTTACTATCTGATATTTATTCATAGAAGTTCAGACTATGATTTCGTTCATAAAATTAGTTGAAGAAAGTTTATTGTTTATATAAACATCAAACCATAGATAAAGGTGAATATCCATCTTTATTGTAAAAGAAGGTTGTCTTGACAACAGATTGAGATTATTGATATTGGTCTTGTTTAAGTGTTGACTGCTTTCATCTATTTACATTTGTAAACCTATTTAGTCTTGAGTATTATTAGCTTTATTATCTAAGTAATACATAATTTCAATGGAATTTGAAAGTTATAATTGACTATTTGCTGATCTAGTTTCAGAACAGGTCATATTTGCCTGTTTAATGAGGTTTATTTAAACTTCTTTGAATTAAAAATCTCACTCTCTTTAGTCAAGTTGCAAACTTTAGTGTCTAAATATTTATATTAGACCATAGATAAAAGTGGGTATCAACCTTTATTGTTAAAGAAGTTGCCATGACAACAGAATGAGATTGTTGATAGTTACCGATATTGGGCTTATTTAAATATCGATTGCTTTCATTATATATATATTATCAGATAGCAATTGCTCATTTGTTATAGTTACGATATCAGAGAAATATAACATTTGTGGCTGATTATACCTATAAGCAATTGTTCTATTACATGAATTCCTAAAGTTGTGGAAGAAAGTGATCCATAGTGTAATGTGAGATAAATGTTAGGAAGTACAGAGAATGCATAAACTGTTAAGGATTTTACAATTATTACAATAAATTATTTAATGTGCAGTAGTTGATGATGCAATTAAACTAAATTTGAAAGATGATGCCAAAGCATAATTCCAGACAAGTAACTTGTGAGTAATCATTCAGTGAAAGACTTACTTTTAGATTCAGGAAGGTTTCAGTAAATCTTATGGTCAAATCAATATTCATAAAGTTATGATCAGTCTTCATCTGTCTTGCATGTTTCACTGCATTGTGTTGAATATGGTGGACAACTGGAGTTTAAGATTCATGGATTACAGATAATCAAACTTCATGTGAATTTCTGAGAAATAAATCTTAGGATTATTTTTTACCTTAGTCTTAATCTCTGTTAACTAATATTAAAAACAAGGTAAATTCTTAATAAAATTAGTAAACTGATTTAGTTTATAAGAATACAGCTGATTCATAATTGACAGGTTGCCTATTTACATTAAATCTGTTCCCTGGATGTCTCTTCTTAAAAGTTAAATAAAAATTTAAATGATTGAAAAATAGTATATTTTATATTTGAAATCAATTGTTATAGAATACAAATTCCTACCTCTATATTTTTCTATAAGTTAATTTTCATAGTAATTTCAAAACTGATTAGACCATAATAATATTGTTTATTTATATATATTAATCTTGTTATTTTAGATTATCAAATGTATCAATATTTCATACAAGTCGTTCCTACACATGTTGAAACAAATCAGAATTCTTTAGATACTTACCAATATTCCGTTTCGGAGAGAGTAAGTAAATAAATTTTTAAATAGTATTTACTTTTATGTGTGTATTTAATTTGTACCCCCCCCCCCCTTTAAGATTGTTTATAACCTACCAAAGTAGATGTAATTTAGGTTTTTACCTTATTTTTAGCTCAACATCAGACTATTGCTGACTTATAAGTCTGGTTTTATATTCTCTCTTAATGTGTATTTATCATAATTGATTAATTTGAAACCTCGTTTCTTGCCGATACATTTATATTCCCCAGAAACTTCAAATCATTGTAATAACATCTCGAACTAAATGCAAATAAATATTAAGAGATATCAGTTTCAATTGTCATATATATATATTCACTGCGGCTACCATATTACATAAAAAAAATTGATAGTTGTTCTCCTGTATGCATGCATTTTGAAATAACTTTCTTTACCAACTGCCTTGAAATCACTGCAGATATGACAACTATCCAGTTTATATTAATACTGTAATAATATTTTGATTCTAAATTGGTATCCATTACAATATTAGTATACGTCATGTGACTGGTGGGTGCATTGTTGGCAGTGCTCCAAGGCAACTGCCAAAGGAAATTATTCCTGTATTACAATTATATTGCATAGCAACATTTCTCAATTTTTTTTCTGTATTATAGCAGCCATAATAAAAAGTGTATTGCACATAGTGATAGGAGCTAACAAACTAGATTTATGATGCTAAAAAATTCATTTAAATTTTCTGTGATATCTAATTAGTTTTGTAAGTATCTTCTAAAAACATCACAAATATTTATGAGTACTTTAAAAAAATCCCTCATTAAAAAAAAACCCACTTAATTCATAATTACATTCTAAAAAAAAAAAACAGGACTTAAAACTGTTATTTTTTTCTGTTCCGGCAAAAGTAACATTTTTTTTCTGGCTTCCAGTTCAAAGCCCTGAAAAAATGTAGTTGCCCTCAGGTACACTTTCATCTAAAAAGTCGCCCCCAACATCTAAAATTTTGGCCACCTCTAATCTATAGTGTTTTATTTAAATTCCTCATCAGTTAATTTACATCTTCCTGTATTTTAGTATATTATTTGCAGTCTGTATGTGTTTTTTGTTTCAACTAGTCTCTGATTGATATGTAAGCAATAGTAAAATATGTTTATTATTTTTTTAAAAAGCCATTTGGACATTTTCCTCTTTAATATGAGAAATTTATCCGTATAGATTTCAAGATATTAACAGTTACTAGTAATTTTTACTTATTTATTTTCTCTAAAATCTATTAAACAATAATTTAGTCTGCTTGATATTTATCTGTAGTCCTTGGGGGGGGGGGGGGGGTGTTTTTACCTGATAGCTTTTGTAACATTTTTTGCATCTTTGAAGCATTTTTTGCAAAATAATATCATCATCTGAAAAATTCCATTGATTTAAATAATTTTTTTTTTTTTTACATTCCCTCCCCTTCCACATTTTAATTCATAAAAATACATCTTATAAACTGGTATGAAGAGCTTTGAAGCTAGTATTCCTTTCATATACCTTTAGTAATGGTAATATTAATGCCGCAAAATGTTCTAATCATGGCTGTTACATTTTGATGAATAATCATCACAATCTAACATTGTCATGGTGTTTTAAAATTTAATCCCTGTTGAAATACATATAGAATCAGTTGTCTTCATATACAAATTGCTATGAAAAATGGCAATTTGTATTTTCTAGTTTTTTTCTATAACTTTTCGTAATATTTAGAAGCAGTCATTTGTTATAACTTTTTTTAAATCCAGTTTGTTCTTAAATTGTCTAAATGTCTCAGAAAGTGGATGTGTAAAAGTCTTAGTAAACATTATAACTAAGTGATAGAAGTCTAATTCTTTTTTTAACTTTGTTAAATATCATTATTTCATGCATTCGAATTGTTTACAAGTTTTGCAAACAAATATGCACTAATTTTTTTTTTCCAACGGTTTTCAAATATCTATAATAATTCTAACATTTTTCTGAACGTTTCCTGTTTTCAGATTCACTTCCGCATCTTTTCCGTTAGAATACTTGACATTTTTATTGATGTTGTTGTATGGATTATTTTGTATATATTTTTTGTTACTATGTAATTGTTTTTCTGAATTCTTCCAAACCTCTGTGATGCCATTCTTATTTTTATTAATAGTGTTGTTCTTTCACTTTTATGCATTTTTTCTTCTGATGCTTTCCTTGCGATTCATCAGTCCTTTTCTTCTCATTTTACAGAATTATGTTTATTGTCTTATTCTAAACAGGGTTTTTGTTTTTATTATTTTATCTTTCTTCTTTCCAGATTTATTGCCATTTTTTAATAGAAAATTTGTTGTCGAGTCGTTTCTTTTTTATTTCTTTTGATTCTACAGTTGATTTAATAAAGTTTCTGTTATCTTATTAATTTTATTTAAATATAAATTGTCATTTTAAGTTTTACATACATTCTAGTAAATTCATTGCAATATTTCTAAAGATTAGAGATAATCCATTATTGTAGAAACTATAATATTAATCCAGCTATTGATTTTTGCCAGTCCTTTTAATTAAGATGAAATTCCGAGGGATCTTCAAATTTTTACGAATAAGTTAGAATGTATTTATTTAACTTTAACTAAACATAGATGTTTAAAAAAAAAGGAAACATGGTAAAGGAAATAAATTAAAATACATGCATTTTAGAATAAAATTTTTACAAATTGATACAGGTTTCTATTTTTTAATTTCTCCAGCGAACATGTTCGACATAACTCATCAAAATCTCTTTCCCTCAAAAATATCACCAAATATTTTAATTATTTATTAATTTATGTTAAGTTGATAATATACTGTTTCTGAATATTGTATTAAAAAGCAAATTAAAAATTTTATCATTTAAAAAAAAAAAGTGTTTATTGCTAAATTTTACAGATACTATTTTTTTAAAAAAAACTACTCATTCTACATAAGTTGATTTGCCACTTCTTACAAGATGGACTAGGCTAGGGGTCCCCAACCCTATGCCCGTGGGCACCATGGCGCCCGCGGACCGTTTTACGTGTGCCCGCCGCTATGTGAACACAATAAAACATTATTTATCTGCTACAAATAAATTTAATTTTTAAAATTTCTTATAAATTATTGTATTATATTATAATCAAATTGTAGGGCATACTATACTTTTACAGCATAAAAATATAAACGTTAATTATATATTAAAATTGTATTTTTTAAATAAATATTTTTTTGTACATTATGTGTATTATTAACAATATCCAACTATAAATTCACATTGAAAAAATAAATGGTGCTCGCCACCTAGTTGAAAAAATAAGTGGTGCCCGCCACCTCGCCGGTATTATAGAATGTGCTCTTAAGTGCAAAAAGGTTGGGGACCCCTGGACTAGGCAGTAAAAATTTAAGTGATAAATTGTTGTTTGGGAACAGATCTGTTTTCAAATACACCTATCATTTTGCCTGGTACTAGTATATGCAGTTATAAGTGCTTGTATAATATGAGCTTCTTAAATTATAAATACTCCTAAAATGCCTTTTTTTTTAAAGCATGGATGTATCTAAAGTTTTTATATAGATTTTCCACCTGAACAGAGAATCCATATTTTACTTTTATCTGATATTCAATAACTTCCCTCCAAAATTAGCAATCAATTCTTCAAAAATTGGTTTACTCTTCGGAATCAGATATCAGTAAGTTCCATATATTCTTTATCATGCACAAATATTGATATTGGTATATTAAGTATATTTTTATTAGTATGGCAAATATAATGTTTGTTGGGCAAAAATTCAATAACAATAGGATATTTGAATTTGCATTAATAATATCATTAATATCTTTTAATGATATTGATGTATTAATAGTATTCAATAATAATAGCTCTTTTTTTCATTCTGAACTGTTTAAATCTAATATTGGAACAGGTAGTGATAAAATGAGACTGTATGTACAATTATGTGAAACTTAAGTTTATTATCATTAATATTTCATTTATATATCTAGAAATTGAATAAATATAAATAAATCTAACACGATGCATTCCTTTTACTCGATGATTTACTAAGAGCAGCTACAGGTACTATTCTCTATTTACATTTTAAGTGTTCATATCATATCAACCAATAAATTACATATTAACCTGTAAATATCAAGAATCCGGTTTTCTTCAATATTAACACCATTTAGATTGACAAGCTGAAGTGCTGTGATTATGCCCCCCCCCCCCGGTCGAAAACAATGCTCAGCAAATTATTTAATTGTCTATCAGAATGTAATCTTTTCTTATATTAGGATTGTAATGTTATAAAATTAAACTATATACCTTTATTGCTATCATTCCCTCCTGCCTTAGTTACCATTTTTGGCTTACTTTTGCTGCTTTTGTGAATGGTCTGGCCAAACTGTAACATAAGCCCATTTTAAATCACTTTTTTAGGCTTCTCACTTTTATATTAGGCAGTGGATTTCTAATCAGAGCCATTTGAACGTACTTATAATTTTTATTGTGGTCCTAAATTAATGAATCATTACTAATTGTACTGCCTCGTGTAAAGATCACAACTTTGAACTGCTGATCAATTGAGTCTCTTCTTATCATTGCTTTCTCAGTACTGAAGATTTATATGAAAAAAAATTAAAATATTGGAATCAAAATTGTTATGTACACATTTAAATGATGAAAATGTTGCTTAAACACAAATGCCTTGTCACAGTTAGTGTATGTCAATAACCTCTAAGTGATTGAAGATATACCATATAATACCAAATCATTCATATACTTTACTACTGTTACACAATGCTTTATTTACTACCCTGTTTTACAGTTTCTAGTTTCGCCCCAGCTTGAACAGTTGAAGTTAGGAGATATAAAAGTTCTGAAGAAGATTGCTGGGGCAATCGAAAGAAACTGTAAGCTGTAAAAGAGGATGGTAAATAAAGCATTGTGTAACAGTAGTAAAGTGCATGATGATTTAGTATTATATGATATACATTTGGCAATACAATAAGAAAGAGTAGTTATTATACTGATTGAAGATATTGTAGTATAACTCAATAATCGATGATCACTCTTTGCTGTGTTTAAGTAAATTACAGTCTTAAAATATTTTCTATTAGTCAAAAGATAATCCTCTGAAAGCTTTCCAAAAAGAATTCACAAAGCCATTTTTTTTTTTTTTTGCAAATTCCACAAGTTCTATTTTATTTCTATTTCATATATACATTCTAATGATTTTTAATGGGAATGTAAATAATTTTTCAATTTATCACATATATAGCACTGAGAATGTAAACCTATTCATGAAACAAACAAGTCCACATATATTATTAAAGTAATTCACAAGCTAGTTTTGCAAAGAATCATTTGTAAATGATGCCTATCTTTTGTTAAATCAATGTCAATCTATTTTAGTAATAAATCAAGCATTGATACTTGTAAAGTCAAACTTTTTACTAGTAGAAATTTTTGTTTTTAAATTAATCAAGTCAGCTTACAGATTCAAATATTAATGTAGATGAAATTCGAATGATTTTTGATGAGCACGTAAATAATTTTATCGCTTATCAGTAATGCATCTCTGACAATATAAACCTGTTCACGGAACGAACAAGTTGGAATACATTACTAAGATAATTCACAAGTTAGATTCCTAGCGAATCATTTAAACAAATTATCATAGTAATGTTTTCGGACTTCGTTGATCCATGAATAGATTTATATTTTCAGCATTACATACTTAATTAGCTATAAAATTATTTTCGTGCATTAAAATTTCATCTAAATTAATATTTGGAAAGGTAAGCTGGCTTGATTAATTTAAAAACAAAAAATTACACCTAATAAAAAATGTCCACCTTTTCTATATACCAAAAAACGAAGGATAGTTAAAATATAATATATTATCTGAGAAAATAGATTAGCATTAATATAATAAAAGATGGGTGTTATTTACAATTTCATTTAAACGATTCTTTGGATTCTAACTTATAAATCATTTTAGTAAAGCGTTCAGACTTGTTTGTTCAATTAATAGATTTATATTCTCAGCGTAATATATTTGATAAGGCGTAAAATTATTTATATGCTTATTAAAAATCATTAGAATTTTATCTAAATTGATATTTGAAACTATAAGCTGGTTTGATTAATTTAAAACAAAATTGCAGCTAATAATAAGCTTCAGCCCTTCAAGTATTAAAGTTTGATTTATAACTGTATAACAAATCAAGTTGGACATTATTTACAAGTTCATTTAAATGATATTTTAGGAATTTAGCATACATTTTTAAAATTAAACCACTAAACATCCATGATCACCATTTCTTATGCTTGCTCATAACTGTTATTAAACAGGCAAAACTCTCCATACAGTAGTGCCACTCAGTGCCAGCCAGAGTAATCAATGGATGCCAGAAGACTTGTGCAGTGCTCTTAGATCCAAAACTCTTCACTGACGAAAGCCACAAGCTAGAACTAGTCTGAGGATATTGGATGAGTAGGCACTGGATAGGGATTTTATACATAAGCCTTCTGGCATCCATTGATTACTCTGGCTTACACTGAATGGCACTACTGTATAGAAAGTTTTGCCTGTTTTAATGTTTTATTTTTTTAATTCTTACTTTGAAGCATGATTGGTCAATGTTTTAGAGTAATGTGACCATCTTTTCACATAAGATTAGAGTTAAGTAGAACATTTTTCAAATTTGAGTCAGACTTGTATTTATTTATTTATTTTTAAATTAATTTCATTGAGGAATACATTTTTTGTAATGAACAAGATTGTAAGATTTATGAAGAATGAAGAATATAAAATGAAAATTAAAAACAATTATAGCCTTATTCTTAATTAATCTTCAAAATTTGGATTTTTGTTATAACTTTTTTTTCTGAATATTAATAAAAATTGCATTTTGATTACAGTATTATCTTTACCCTGGTTTTTTTATTTTTATAATCAAGAATTCAGTGTGTCAAAATTAATTTCACAATGTGCTGAGTTTGGCACGTACATTGTAGATTGGCTATCTCTCCCTTAAATTTTACCATGACAGTTTTAATATTTGTTTTATTAGTTGAAAAGTTAGTCTAAATGCTATGTCTTTACAGATTGGGAACTTGTTTGATGTAAACCTGAAGTTAATGAACTTCACGACCTTGTTTTTTCATTTTTTTATTCCACTTCTATTTTCGGTGATTTGTCTCTTTAATAAAATATTTTGTTTTTTCATTTTTTTTTCCTAATTTCTATACAATAGTGTTCCATTTAATATTGACTAGTTTGGCTATTCTTATAATCTGCAATTCATTTGAATGAGACCTGTTCTCTCTGCTAATATTGGCAATGGCTTCTTGGCTGATGACTTTGCAATTTTGGGAGGAATTTGCCCATAATTATTGTTGTCTGTCATAAGTATGAATGCAGGAAGTAAATATTCCTAAGGCCTCATACAAATCTTTCTGCCTAACTTTATACTGCTCTCTATTCTTGTCTTTGCCTGATTTTGACAATTGGTAATTACTGTCAATGAACTATCCACTTCAAAATGATGCCAACTGGGACAATATGATATCTATAAGTCATATGAAATAGTAACTGAGAATGAGGTCACATGTTTATAGTCCACCATTTAAACTCAAAAATGGAATATGGCATATTATTGTTTGGATTAATTTAAAATATTTGATTGTAATAAAAATATTTATCATCGTGATCTGTAAGTCTTCTACCAAGAAGAATGACACTAGTGTTTTGATAAAAATGGGTGGAAAATATACTTGTTCAACTTCTTTTTAATTGCAAATCTATGTTGAACAATTTATTATAATTATATATGCTAGAAATAGTATTATTTTTTAATATATATTTATCATTCAAACTTATAATGAAAACTTAATTTTGCTAAAAAAGGAAAAGCTCATTAACTTGTAGTTTGGAAGCCAGTCCTAGTGTAAACTCACCTATGACATAACTTGATAATCTCATCTCTGATTGATTTTTTAACTCTATAGTTTCGTCACTTAAGATGTGGTTCAAATCAAGATCTCTCTTCTGAATGAATGCTTAATTAATAACTTTTTCGGACAACCAAGGAATTGTGGATGTAAAAAATGAACATCTTTTGAGATTGTAGATAAATTTCTTTTCCCAGATCCAACAATAAAGCCAATTGGATTTGAAGTTTTTAAATGTTACTGAAGTTTCATCTACCGATTTAGTATATCCATGGTCACGGCATCTACCTGCTTGAAAAATTCAAAAATCTCTAATCTACATAAATGTGGTCAAACCAAAATCATCAGCCATACTGTTAATTACTATCGAATCTATGCATATAGTAATAGATATGAAAGATTTAATAAGCCACTCGTGAATCTATCTTATCCAGTTGGAATCTGTACAAATGTTTAAAAAATTCAAAAATTAACGTAGATAATTTTGATATATTTTGTATAGGCTATGTGATATTTCATTAATCTCTATTAAAGAGCATGACCTAAAGAAGCGCAACTTTGATAAAATATACAATTAGGGTGATTTATTTGTAAATATGTAAGTAAATAAATTTTTTATAAATGAATGAATAAGTATTCTACTAGAACGATCAAGTGTACATGTTATGAACATTAATAAATATTTATTTTTTTTAGGCTAGAGTAATTGACCATGCAGGTGGAAGTCATGGTGTTCCAGGAATTTTTGTAAAATACGATATGTCACCCATTAAAGTTAAAGTTATTGATTCTCATAAACCATATTGGCAATTTGCTGTACGACTCTGTGGAATTGTAGGAGGACTGTTTGCTACATCAGGTATTTAATTATTATTGTGCTGAAGATTTTAAAATCTATGAATATTTTTAAGGATATATTATTTATTATACTATTTACCAGAATGATAACTATTTTGCAGAAAATGTTTAATATTTTTGTCTACCTATGCACAAACGGTATTGTTGATCTGAATGGAACTTTGAAATATATTGATTATTAGCAGTTTTAACTTTTTACCACAAATAATTAACCCATAAACAACTTAGCTAATCATCCAACTATTGTTTGATAAATGGTACGTAACTTTACTCAGCTAAAGATAAGTGACTACATGCTGGCTATAAAATATGAGATAGCCCTGATCTCACTCACAAAGCATTGAATCCAAGGTTAACCTTTAACTTTACTAACAAAGAAACAAAAATTATTCATTAAGTTATTCCTTTATTGATTCATTGTTCATCAGTATAAAAATAATAATAAACTACTAAATTTAAGTGGCATTAATATTTTATGTCAGGAAATAGAAGCACAAAGTCAGAAATTAGATTTGCAACTGCATAACGGAGTTAAAAAAGAAATGAAATCCACAACATAAAAGAAAATAGAATCCCTTGACTTAATGTAATCTTAAAACTCTTCAAGGTTGATTGTAGAAGTCTCTGGCCTGTTGTCCCCCTCCCCACAACACATGCACACTTCCCCTTCATCAGTTGAATTTTGTTCACTGGCTATAAATTAAATGCTGTTGATAATAATTTTTTAAATAGTCTATGATTTACTGAACATGTAATTGTCTATGCAAAGGTCGTGATCAAAAAGATTTTACCATAGGGCACGTGTTTCTTAATAGTACAGATTGAAATGCAGAAAAAAATTAAAAACCGCAAATTTGCTTTCATTATATTTATATAATAAAATGTGTGATTTTTTATTTATTTATTTTCTTCCTTGCCCATTTCTTCGATTCCACATAAGTCTTCCCATCTCTTATATCATCCAATAATGTCAATCTCCGCCATCCTTTTTATTTCTATTCACCATTCCCTCCAAAACATTTTTCATTAAATTATAATTTCTTTTTAATATATGTCCAATCCAGTTTCTCTTTCTCTCTCTCTGATATTCTCAGTCAATCTTCTCTCATTTATTCTTTTCAAAACTTCATTTGTTATTTTATTCATCCAACTGATTTTTTTTCATTCTTTTCCATGTCCATATCTCAAAGGCTTCCAATCGTTTCTTAATTCTATTACTCGGTGTCCATGTCTCACAATCATACATTAATACACTCCACACATAACATTTAATTAATCTCTTCTTTAATTCTCTTTCCAAAGGTCCACAAAATATCTTCTTTCTCTTCACAAATGTCTTTTTTGCCAATGCTATTCTTCTTTCAACTTCATTTCTTCCATCCTCATTCAACTAACTATCCAAATATGTAAATCCCTTCACCTGTTGTACCATGTCATCATGGATTCCAATTTGCAGTCTTTTTGTATTTCTCTCTATCCATAAACACTTAGTCTTTTCAATATTAATCTTCATTCCATATGCTATACATCCTTCTTCCAATTTATTCAATATATTCCGAAGACCCTCCTCAGTGATAAGAGCCATATCATCTGCAAATCTTATACACATTATTACTCTCCCTCCAACATTTGATCGTTCATAGTTCAAATAATTATTTAGTAGCATGTCTTCTAAATAAATATTAAACTGAACAAATGACATCCTTGCCTAACTCCACATTCTATATTCACTTCATCAGTCATATTACTCCCAAATTTAATACTTATCCTTTGCCCATTATACATATTCCAAATCAATCTTCTTTCTTTCCAAAATACTTCTTTAACTCTTAAGATGGACATAAGGCTTTAAGTCATAACCTGAGGTGGATAATTTACTCCCTTTGTTTATATATACATTGAGCTAGGTTTATTACATATTAAATCTTGTTTAATTATTACAATAAAGGTGTTAAAAGTGAGATGCTGTTTCCAGCCTTGTATTATTAATTATGAGTTTAATAACTCTTAAGTGCCATATTCCATTTAGCTGATAAATTAGTTTCACTCTGAATTACCAACAATGTTGACAAAGGTATGCTTATAAACATCACAGCAACTAAGAATAGGTGGATTCATTCTATTCTTGATTTCTTTGTTCAACATTTAGATGCTTTTCAGTCATAACATGAGGAAAAGTGATTTACTGCTTTTGTAAACAAAGAAATATAAAGGTTGTGATCAAAAAAATTGCAGCAGCGAAATCAAGAAATATATTCATTGTATGTGCTGAAGCATGGAAAAACAAAATTAAAAATGGTGCTGATTTGTTATATTTGTATAATAAAATACGTGACTTTATTTGTTTTCAGTTAAAATCAAAAAATTATTTTTAGTTACACTAATATTGATTTTGGAGATTATATCTAAGATACAGTTACAAATATCACATCCTTGCAAAACTTGTTATAATCAAACTGAAGGCTTAAGTATTATGGTTTTTTTGTGTTAGCTGATGAAAATAATGACATTTTTGATGTTTTCTTAGACAAGGAAAATAATTATATTACTTGTTTGTGTATCTGGTATATTTTCTTTGAAATTGTTACAAAAATAAGGAAAAGTGGTTCTATAGCTTCGGACGATCCATATCGAATCATGACGCTGTTGCTATTGCAAAACAAATAGATATAACGTTACCGGGCTTTTTAAAATAAAGATAGAATTTTTTTAAATATTGTTGTTTTTTTTTACTGTGTTTTTTACATTTTTTAACGTCGTCCCCCCCCCCCCCCCCAAATCTATAACTGTTTTTTTTTTTTTTTACTGGGTTTATTTTAATTTTTTAAAAACAAATATAACTTTTTTTTTTTGGTTTTTAAAACCTTCGGTCTTCTTATTTTAAAAAAAAAACCTTTTTTTCTTTTTACAACATTTGGTCTTTTTTTTATTTATATATATATTTTTCTCTCATGTGTCATAGCATCAGCCGGGAAGTGAACCTGCTAATCCGGGACAACTGCTTGTAAAGCAGCTGTCGCTGACCTCCCGACCACCAATGCTTGACTTTTTTTTCTATATTAAAAACATTTTTCTTTTTTTTTTTGGATTTACCAGGGGTTCAAAAACATTTATTTTTATTCATAAACAAATACATATAATATGCTTTTTTTTTTTTGAGAAAATATTTTTGTTTTTGGATTTTCACTTTTTGATTTAAAAAAAAAACACATTTCATTATTTTTAAAATAATGCTTGCAAAACAAAAAAAAAAAGGAACTTCGATTTCATATATACACAAACAATAACATTTCACTGAAAACTTCTCGCAAATTGCGCGACTTTTGCATGAACTTTGCCGAATTGAGACTTACACTCCTCATTTATTAAATTGTGCCACCTAACGAGGAAATTAGGGACATTTTTGAAATAGTTATAATTTGTAGTTACTCATACAAATTACAATACATTTAAAATGAAAAACTTTGAACTGAGTACTCTAACACTTTTGTGATTACAACTACAGACACTCTCATATCATACGCTGTTGAATATTCAATACTAACGTGTATATTGTAACAGTCAGAAAACATGTGACTCGTAAACATAGTGCAGAATTCGACCACCACACAGAACAGCAGCACGATCAAGGTAGCGAAGCCACCTGTGGTACTGAGTTCGAACATAGTTTATCAGTTCCACAATACAATCCGTGAAACAACGCATCTGATGCGACATTAGTAAATATTTCTTTAGGCGCGGTGGTCAGGGATATACAAG
The DNA here is from genome assembly GCA_028023455.1 of Epiperipatus broadwayi. NCBI lineage: Eukaryota > Metazoa > Onychophora > Udeonychophora > Euonychophora > Peripatidae > Epiperipatus > Epiperipatus broadwayi. The sequence continues at coordinate 676,477 of JAQFVV010012451.1, read as the reverse complement.
AGATTCATGATTTTATTTTCGAGTTAGCCAATAATCAAACTAATATTAATTAACCTTTTAACCGCTAATTATATTATTGGCTGTATGAGGTAAAAATCAAATCTTTTAATTGGCCAACTCACAAACTGAAGACAAAGCCTATTGTTAAAACATATTCGCCTATAATATTAAATTCAACTCAGATACGTTTATAAAAAGTATATTACTAATTTTTCAGGTTATGAAGAGAACGAAAGTTCTTTCAAAAATAAATTGCTATTTATTTATTCTAAAATATTCAATTTCGGCAACATAAAAGCTATAATATAAACAAAAAGGTCGACTTTTACGTTATAGAAAAGTAAATATATTTCTTTAATATTTTTACTAAAATCTTCAATATTTTTCGAAAATAATTTTGTTTTTTTAGTTTTTTTTTTAAAAAACTAGTTTAATTTCTGAAATTATATTTTTTTAATACTTAAAATTGCATTCGAAATGAAAATCTCAGCGTTTTTCTTTATTTTCTTTGATCAGGCGGTTTCTTTGTTCTTTCCAGCCAATCAGAATGTCTTTTTCGGCTGAGAGCTCACTAACAACCAATTACAAACGATGTTCTTTCTTTGTTTAGGTTTAAATGCGTTTTTTTTTATTTTTTACTTGTAAAATAAATCGGAAGAGGGCACCATCTTACAGAACTTTTAAAAACCTCTTCAAAACCTATCAAACGAATTTTTTAGCATAAGAACTGGCAGAGTTAGAGTGACGTCAGATGTCTACGAGGAGCCTCGTAAGAGACGGTTGAAGAATTAAACATTCATATTTACATAATCGAGGAAATATTATATAGAATGGGTATCGAATAAATGAAACGTAACTGCAGATGTATAGTTTAAAATTATTTATTAACACATTTTAATAAGATCATTTACTAACAATATTTTATGGATTAAAAGCTTCAGTAACGGGATTTGCGACATGATTATATTTTAAAGAATACATTTAAAACATCAAATCAGTTTTTCATTTCTTATATAGAATCTTATCAAAATGTCTCCTCTTTACAATCACATTGTAAATTACTTCAATTATTTGCTACCAAAAAAAAAATGTAAACAAAAAATATATTAAAAGACATTTTTCCATCTTGGAGTGCTCACATTTATTAATGTTCTTTCTTCAACTTGCATTGAAGACATAAAAGCTATAGTCTGCTAATAAGATTGCTATTTGGTTTCCATCGATAAAAAAAGTTATTGAAGAAAAAAGGATACTGTCCGGAGCATATTTAACTGTGCCAAAAGTCTAACCTCTTACTATTTATTTTTTGAATGAATAACTGAATAGAACATACATTAATATTATTTTTTATTTTATTTTAATGTTATATATGTATATGTGTGAATGTTAAAAAGGTACTATCCACATGCAGCTCAATAAACACTATATATGCTATTGTAATCAAAACTTATCAACAAAATGTGATGTATGCAAAGGGGTTTTGAACAAAATATAGCAGATATTGTAGCTCAACTATCTATTCCTTTTAAAACTATGAAAGTATTTACAAACCATCACTTGTGATCTTGAGTAATCTTTGGACATTAGATTGTAATGCTAAGTTAACATTTCCAGAATTGTTTACTATTTTTCTCAATGAAAAAGACCGTTAACAAGAAGACATAATAGCAGTACTATCTTGTGTCCATTGATTACTCAAAATTATGATAGATTAGGTTGGAATAAATAAAAAGAATGAATAATTGCTCCTAAAACTATATTCTAAGTGTAAGCAAAGAAAGTTGTATGATTGTTAATGTTTAATTTTGTATTTTCAGGTATGTTGAACATATTCCTGAGTTTCATTACGGATATTATTTGCTGTAAATATTTGTCCTCTCCACCTGTAATTTCCAAGCCATCGCCGGTCACTGTCAAGCCAGCTCCTAACCTTCTGAGTGGTTTTCAAGAAACAAATCCACTTCTTTCTTCTAATTTATATGTTGTAAATAATAATTCTGTAGAAAATGCTACAAATCATTCTGAAATAAAAATTTGATATATGTTTTGCAACATCAAACTCATTTTATGCACTGTATAAATTTAAAAGATCCTAGTTTGTTTGTTTTTTTGAGAAAAAAATTAGCAAATGATCGACTCTAGGGCCATTTATTGTAAGCTTCGGTAAAATGTCGCTTTAATTTTTATTGAAAAAATATGATAAAAAATAATTATCTATTTTGTGTAAATAGGACATTTGGCATTTACATACAAACTTTTAATAAAGAAATGAAGTTGGAATATTTAAGAGAGATTTTTAATAGATTATATAACTCACAATTGACTGCAAGAGACACAAATTTGTTTTTGGAGAAATGAAAACGTTTGATAATATTAAAATATATATTGTGAATTTTTGTGTATGTGCATTATTAAGGTACAAATCCAAAATCTTAAGTTAGAATAAAATGTATTTGTTTATATATAACTGATAAACCCAAGATTTAAGATATTTTTCTGACCTATATTGATCAATAAATATTGTCAGCATGTACAAAACTCTTTAAAAAAAATCAAAATGCTTATAGATAGAATACATTGTGACAGATGGGAAAAAAAAATAATGCTTGCGCGCCAGATGAAATGTTCCACAGAATTCTACCAGGCTGGAAAAGGGAAAAAGTCGCATCTAACTATGGTCGGTCTTTGGGTAGGATGCTAATGAAAACTTGATGAAAAGCCTAACCAATGATTGTATCTACTTTTAAGGGACTAGCTCTATACCTATTTAATAATGTCAGATACAATTTAGATTACTTCTTTCTGGTTCCGTTACACCCTAATATTCGAACCCTGGGAGGCTATTGCCTTTGACTCTCTTAACAGGTATGATCAGATACACGAAGCAACTTCTGCACTTCTATATAGGTTATAACTAGCATTTAAAATATTAATTTACCATAAAACAAAAATGAAATAGGTGTGTGTGCATATATGATTGTTAGTTGACTGTTGAATGCCATGATAACTCAAAAACCAGAGACCGGAATAATGCAAACTATTTAATGTTTATTAACAATGATAAGATGAATTTAGAAATAAAATATTTTAAACAATAATAATAATGATAAAAAAATAATATATATATTTGTATCAGATATGAATCTCTACCATTCTATCAGTTAATAATTCTATAGATCCATATCCTTTACCCTATGGTAGACATCTATTTATGACACTCATTTACAAAGTCAAGAAATATACAAAAATTAAATAAATATTAATGGTTTAAAATCATTGCAATTCTGACTTCCTAAATTAAACATCCATTATCGTATTTATAAGAATATTGCGATTTATACCTGAGATGATCTATTTGATTTAAGTTCCCCCAATCTAAGTTTAAATATATATATGATAGATAAAAGAATTTATACTAGTTAATTAGTCATTCACACTGAAATAACATAACAATGGTTAATCAACAATATATAACAAGATGAATTCTGTAATCTACCAAGTGTTGTAATTTAATCTGTGTAAAAATAGATGGAAATCTTACCTCAATATATAGATAACCTGATATTAAGCAGCTAGAAATTCGATGATCTAACCTAGATTTTATTTACAATTATAAAAAAGAAAATAACTAAGTTAACCATCTCCCCTCTTCTCTATTAACTCTAAAAATGAAATTTTTCACAGCATGAACTGTGAAGTTCTCATCTAAATATGAAGATAAAACAACAGATAAAAGAAAAATCAAATAAAGTTTACAATGTTAATCTCTAGATAAAAATTAATAGTTGGAACAAAGTTTATTGAATCGTCCTAGTAGTAGTTTGTGATGTTTAGGCGTGTTAATTTCCAATAAGCAGTTTAGCTCACCATATCACTTTCTTGGGCAAAGGATTGATCACACAGTGATATTTCCTGGTGGTGTTTAAAATAAACATTGATCCTTAGATGATTCATCTCTACTTCTGTGCATGCTTTTTTGACACTAGGCGGCATCTTGGGTGTTATAAGAAAGAAAGAAAAATAGAAGTCTTATCCAAACATGTTAGGGAAGAAAGTGATCACACCATAGCATGTTCTCTTTTACCACATTTGCATCTCAAAATAACAGATAACTATTTATAATCATATATTTTTATATATAGAAGAATTTATATATATATGCTAAGTAAATTATTCAATTTTTGCTTTAACTATTAGCAGAATTAGTTTTTTTCTGACAAGATTTAAAAATATCAAAATTCTTCCACTAATGATCAGAAAATAATGTAGTTATTACGAAAATCTATAAATTGTTTTTAATTTTCATTTCATAACTCTTTCTGCTAAATTTATAATACAGTACGTTATTTAAAGAAAACTCCTGTGATTCAAATAAAGGACTCCATTTTAGGGTTCGAAATTTTAACTCAATTGCTGTTAGTTCATGATAGCATATGTATTGTTGTCAAGAAGAAAGATTTTAAATGATTTTTGCTTTTCTACAGTCCATGCTTATGTCTCGTGGTACACTAAGATCTTCATTTCTTGTTAGATTGACATAGCTGCCAATTGTTAAGTACATTTTATTAATAAAAAATAATGAAATCATAGTTTTATTTTCATACTCTGTTTCTTAGCTACCTAACTTGACATCAGGTCATCTCCAAGTTACTTAACTTCAAATTGTGTCACATTATTGGTCAGTTTAGAATGTATAACAATCTAGTAAAGCTTATCAAATAGTGTATATATAATATTTCCTATAATATTTTGTACTAAATGATTCATTATAAAAACAATTTATTACGACTTATTCGATTAAATGCTCATATAAATAAACATATATATTTACATGTTAATAATCAAATAACATTCCCATTATTAGTGCAAGTTCCACGATGGTCTTACTTTAATAAGTGGCCTAATCTTGGCAGGAATGATTGAGTTGTAAGCTACCCTTTACAACAGCTTCACAGAATTATTAGTTTACCCGAAGAACATTATTCCTTTTGAGTAATTAGATTGTAATCCACCAGTTGTGCTTAAATTGCCAACGACTAAAATATTGTAAAGGAAGCCAGTCTGATGGTTTATACATCATTTTATCCCATTAAACTGCTTAATGATCAACTATGTTAGAGCCTACAAATATAATTAAACATATCAATCAATAAATATCTTTTTTCTTTATAGATCTTGCTTTATTGGATGTGGAGCTGCAAGTTGATATATATATATAGATGTGAAATAAAATTGTTGCTTCAATAAAAAAAAATTAATAAAGTGTGAATGATAATTTATATACTGTTCTGTGCACTATTGCAGTACAAGTATACTTGTATAGGAAATATGTGTGAAAATTATTAGTACCCAATCACAAAGTATATTGTGATTAAACAAGTAATGTAAAGATATTTTAAAGTCTACATACATAGAAATTGGAGATTCACATAAACTAATTTTAGAAAATCTAAGCAATATATTTGGAAATATTGACTGCAGTGCCTCCTAGGGTACATATCTATAACATGGATTTGAATCCAGATGTTATTAAGCTTGAAAATTTGATCATATTTTAATCAAACTTATTTTTTTCTTTCAAGTAGCTAACTCAGTTAATCATCCAATATTGGTCAGTAAAATGGTATTTAGACTTTTCTACAGGATGTAACAAAGATGGAAAATCACTCTAATGTTAATACCCATTGCTTCGTAAGCTAGTATTATCTTACTTCATTGTTCTTCAGTAAGGGCCTGTTGGAGCCATTATCCTATAATGAATATTTTCAAACAAATTGCTGTCTGGTAATGGTGTAGGTGTAAATTATAAGTAATAAAAATCTAAATTGTTATAACAAATCAAAATGGGGAAAAAAGATATCTTTTGTGATATCATAAAATCAAAAATTTGTAGATTTAGTAATTTGATAAAATATATTTGATGTATACAGGAGCAAGATCAATCTTAGCCAGCTGTGTACAAATTAATTTATTTTTACAAAATAAATATACAAATCGAAAGTTCAAATTTAACAAAAATTTATTTACTCTAAATATAAATGTATAATGAATTAATAGAAATATTAGTAACGTCAACTAAAGGCTTGCTGGTTGATTTAACATTAATCAAACTTAAAACAGACAAAACTCTATATATATTGCTACTCAGTGCCAGCCACAGTAATCAATGGATGCCAGAAGGCTTGGACTGAGTGGCACTATTGTATGGAGAGTTTTGTCTGTTTTAATAACAGTTATGAGCAAGCATAAAAAATGGTGATCGTGCGATGTTTATTAAATTAATCAAACTTACAGACAAAATAGGGAAGATTTGGTTTTTTGTTCATTTATCTGTATTATTCTATGTACACAGATTAAACCACTAAACATCACATGATCACCATCTCATACTAGCACATAATTGTTATTAAACAAAGCAAAACTCCATATAGTAGTGCCATCTTGTGCTAACGAGCAATCTATGGATGCTAGAAGGCTTGTGCATAAAATCCCTAGCTAGTGCCTACTCATCCAATATTCCCAGACTAGTTTCTGGCTTGTGGCCTTGATCAGTGAGGAGCCTTGGATCTGAGAGCACTGCACCTAGATCGTTGCAGTGCTCTCTGATCAAGGCCACAAGCCAGAAACTAGTCTGGGGAGATCGGTGCAGTGCTCTCAGATACAAGGCTCCTCACTGATCAAGGCCACAAGCCAGAAACTAGTCTGGGGATATTGGATGAGTAGGCACTAGATAGGGATTTTATGCACAAGCCTTCTAGCATCCATTGATTGTTCTTGTTAGCACAAGATGGCACTACTATATGAAGAGTTTTGCTTTGTTTTGAATTGTTCACACATAGATTAACTACTGTTTGACTTTACTCAAATAGTTTTGCACTCGCCATGTAGTGTTGCTCACATGATATTGTATACACATGCGATTCATTGTGTAGTTTTTATTTGGCATTGCTTAATTTGCATTATTAGTCCTTAGACTTCATTCTTTGCAAATTAGTATACTTTAATTTTCATATTTGCATAATTATTGTTACGTTTATTAAATTTTCCGGAATGCTATTTTATTTTCTGATATTTTATACTCATTTTATTTACTTTTTATACATTAGCCGTGTACAATATTATAATCAGAACTTATCAATATTTATCCTCAGAATGTTCTAGTTGGTATAGAAATTACTATTGAATATCTTGGGGTTCGATAGTTTGAATAGCATAAAGAACAATTATTCAGGTATTGAAAAATAATCAGTGATGAGATTAAAAAGTAGTATAGCTTTATTGCTAAGGAATTTGTAAAAAGTTTGAATACTGGAAATGATAGAACTAGGCATGACCTGTGGATATAATGTTCCAGTCTGCCATTCTACTACTGGATCAAACCACACAGGGCAGTGACGGGATTCAAATAATTTAACTATGACTTTTAAGTATGAAACAAAAATAATCTACCAGAAAGTAAAATGCAATCTTTTTTTCCTGTTTTATATTTCTTTCCCTCTTATAGTAATATAAATGAAAATATAACCATTTAATATCATAAATTAAGCAGAAAAAATTATTTAGCAATAAAATTACTATAAATATGCAGTTAAGGATAATTATAGGAGACAGTCACTTTTTTTTCCAATGTAATTGTTTATACAAGTCTTGATAAACAGAAAATTACAATAAATGTTGATTATGCAGCCACACTTGTTGGAAGCCTATTATCGAAACTGTTAATGTATTTAAATGTGATTTGATGTGTTGTATCTCCATTAATATATTATCACTTGCACAACAAAACAACTTTCAGAATGCAGAAATTGTTATTAGGGATCTGTTTGTATATTTGAATTTTTTAATGATTCTCAATGTGTGATCATATAAACTTTTATAAATAAAACGTCTTTAAACTATTGATAAAAATTAATCACATTTATTGTTTGATAATAAATGTGAGTTTGTCAAAGAAATAAATGTATGGAAATAAAAATAGTAGTTGTGCACTTAGTCCAATGTGGCCGCTCGATGGCGTTGTTTCTCTGCAAAAGCACAGAAATATGCCGGTTACATGGCCCATGTTACAGCCTATAGAACAGTTGTGTTCATATTAGGCCACATTGGACAAAATGCACAACAACCATAAAAATATATTTCATAAAAGAATAAGAGTTTTATCAATTGTACCAGCTGATTTCCACACTGAAAGTAACCCAACAGAAAAATGGGACTGTAAAATTATAAAATACAACTTTGTGAAGTTTTGAAATTATAGACTATTTCGATGATTAAAGTGAAAATTTTAATAGAAACTAACTTGGTAAGAATATTTATACATAATATTAACTTACTGTAATATATATACAAACATGAGCTGACATTTAGTGAGTATGGATTTATCAAATCTGGAATATTACTAAATGTAAACTTTTTCATCTATTGATTGTATTTCTCATATTGGAATCTTGACAGTTTATTTTAATGTTACAAATGATTTTTTTAATTTAGTCTGGTTTCTTAATAGTTTATTACTGTCTATTAAGACAACAGTAATATAGAATAGTTTTGGTGACAGCTGATCACATCCCAATGATTTTACTACAAACATTTTAAAACTGCCTTTCACTAGTAATTTCAAAATAAAACCAGGCAAATCTCACTATACGTATTGCTACTCACTGCAAGTTAGGGTCAATGGATGCCAAAGTGCATAAAACCCCCATCTAGTGCCTGCTCATCCAACATCCCCAGGCTAGTTTCTGGCTTGTGGCCTTTGTCAGCAAGAAGCCTTGGATCTGAGAGCACTGCACACAGACGAAGGTCACAAGCCAGAAATTAGTCTGGGGATGTTGGATGAGTAGGCACTAGATGGGGATTTTATGCACAAACCTGACATTCATTGATTACTCTAGCTTGCAATGAGTAGCAATACGTATAGTGAGTTTTGCCTGGTTTAATAAATTATAAGCAAGCATAAGAAATGGTGATCATGTGATGTTTATTGGCTTAATTTCAAAATACGCATTTGCATTAATTTTTTAAATTATTATGTGACAAATTAAATCATCTTTTGCAGTGTAATATCACTAATTATTTCTTTTGAACGCCTTAAATTTGACTGCTAATATTGCAAAATCTTCAGGCTGATGTGGCCGATTGAATTCTTTGAAATCTTATTTTCATTTACTAAAAGATTTTTCAATGCTAATCAGAAGTATGAAAAACAACAGGAACGTTGGTGTACATTTTATTAAGGAATCCAAAACTAAAATAAAAAATATTCATTGCAATCCGGAAGTAATAGTTTATAAACTAAAAAAAAAAAACATGTCAAAATATAAATGAGTCACGTATTGTCTTTTTAGAAGTTGGTGAAATAAAGTGGACTGTAAGATTTATTTTGTATTAAGAACAAAAAAGAAATGTGTGATATTTGTTGCCAAGGAAAATATTGAAGCGTCATTAAGTAGTTCAATTTCATGGATGCCATTCAACATTATAATAAAGCCTGTTCCAAAAAACTAGGGAATAATTTATTTATCGACAAATTTCAATTTTTTAATTTAAATTTTTACATTTTAAATCGTCAAATATATACGTAATACATTGTTTTTGTGAATTAAAAAATCCAAGAATTCCATTATTGAACATAAGTTATGAAACTGAATTACTTTATATAATTAGTTGTTTTGAGATAATAAACGTATGAATTAAATAATTTTACTTTATGGTAGATGTTTTAAAACGTAATGAGAAAAGATTTGTAATTCAAAAAATAAGATATTTATCTGCCTTACATAAAAGAAGTTATCAAGAAAATGAATTTTTCATAATAACTATTGATGCAGATTATACTATTAATAAGAAACTACGAAGTGTAGACAAAATACTATTAGAATTTCATGGCATTTATTAAATTCCATGTCAATTATACATGGATGAAGTGGTAAAAAATCATTTTCTAGAGAGGAATATTCTTGAAATTAAGATAAACCAATTCAGTTTGTTCACATTAATGAAATGTACAACACTTAAGTAAGAAATTTTTAAAAGGCCCAATAACATGAATATAAAGTGTGAATTGAATAAATTCTGTACGAGTAAAAATTATTAAAGGAGGGAAATTATCATGCCTTATCACCAAATGATTTTTGAAAATAATTTTAAAAAGATGTTATATTTTTATAACAAAATCTTTGAGAAAAATGTTTGGCCTCAAAATATTCAATGGAGAAATATAGAAAAGCAATTCTCTTGCAAGATGTATTACTAGATAAAAGAGTTTTCACTCACATACATGGAGTTTGCATTTCAAAGTTTATATCCACACATTCACATTGTAATGATAGAAGAATCAAAAAGCAATTTGAGAGTTACTCAATTTATGCACAGGCAAGTATTAATAGAGAATACGTATATGTACAGTACTAGAGTTTGAGTAAATAAATAAAAATCATTTAAAACTAGCTAAATTTTTTTCCTATAATAATGCCAACTTTAGTAATCAATAGGTACCAGAGGGTAATGTCTTTCTTTCCCACCTAATAAGCCAGACTAGTTTCTAGCTTATGGCTTTCATCAATGAGGAGCCTTGGATTTGGGAGTAGTATACCTAGATCTTTGTATCTAATGCACCTCTTTCCCAGCATCCATCTTTTTGCTGACCTATAAAGTTCTTAGCTCAAAATGAAAAACACATAAAGTTTTTAATCCTAGCTAAACCAGAAACCTCTATCCTTTGGCTTGAATTGATATTAAACATTTCTTTATGTTTATATAAGCTATTAAAACAATAGTAAAAAATTTCCCACAATAGTACTCTTAGTACAAGAATCAACAAATTGCAAAATTATGATTCCTTATAATCCCCATCCAATATCACCAAAACAGTTTCTAGCTTATGGCTTTTATCAGTGAGGAGCTTTGCTTTAGGAGAAAAACACTTGAATCTTTGGATCTAATGCACATCTCCAGCACCGACCTTTTATCCTAATCATAAAATTATAATGACCAATTAGTTTGGACTAAAAACTTTTCTTTTTGAGCTGAGTTTTATAAGTAAGTAAAAAGTGGATGCTGGAGGTAAGCATTAGATCCAAAGATTCAGGTACATCATGTAAACAAAACAATAAATTTATTTACATAAATATGTGATGTAACAAAAGAAAATTGAATAACAATAAATAATTAAATAACTGATGTGTACAATTTAAATATCAGTCTACTATTTTGTTTCGTTGATTTTTTTTAATGTTTACTACTACCCCCCCCCCTATGTTAAATGTGTTGACCAGGAAGTGAACTCGGGCCAGCTGCTTGGAAGGCAGCTATGCTAACCGCTAGGCCATCAATGCTTGACTACTACTATTTTAAACAGAAATAATTAAACATTTCAAATTTTACATAGGTCAAAAATTCCAGGTGCCATTCCCCAAATTCTCACACATAAGTTTACTTTAAGGCAAGGATACTACCAAATTGTACTCTCAATTTATGTATGATTTATTATCTGTGTACATGTTCGTTTATGAATTAGGATGGTGTTAGGTAAGTATTTTAAACTTTTTTTTTTAAAACTATTCCTCAAATAATTTCCTTTTTAAAACATTAGCATTATGGAATAAAATATTTTCATTTATATTTGTGCTTTGCTTCACATACAACACAAAAGCAGACACCGTTGAAATTTCAAGGTATTAATATTGAAGCTGGAAATATAGTATATATTTCTGCTTCACTAGTGCCAATGTCATCAGCACTAGTATGGGTTTGAACCCAATCTTGTATATTAACTGACACCCATCTCATAATAGGTGGTAATATATTTATAATCAATATAATCTTTTATCTAATTTATATTTAAACTAACCTTTTTATAATAGTTTATTTATTTTATAATATTTGTAGAAAATGTATATTGTGTTTATTTTATTAAATTGGCATTGAGTAAATAATTGAATCCTAGATATGTATAAAATGTTACAAATATTTTAAATTCTTTTATTAAAGTTCTTTTTTTTTTCAATTAATCAGTTGGTAACATTTTATATTTATCTTTTGATAAATATACATGAAAGGATCAATTATGTAAACAATCTAATATTTGTAAGGAATATTTTGTAAATTTCTATTTAAGTTTTATATCAAATATTAGGTTTGAAAGTCATCATATTATTTATAGAATATACCAAATTCCTAAAATTTTTGTGAATAAAATTTACATTTTTTAAATCTAAATCTTAATTAGATAGGCTTTATTAATACGATGACTGATAACTTAATCATGCTTGTTGCTGTTTTCTTTTGATTAGCAGAATTAACCCTTGGGGCATGTTGAAAGCAGGATTGTAGATTTCCCACCCAAGCAGACACCAACCTCAGAGAACCGCTTAGAGCAATTGCAATTGGTAGTTGTCAATGTTGATTGAATCCTATAGATAAGGCCAGGTCAGATAAATAGAAAATTTTGATAAGAGATTATTGAAGAACAGTTGTCTGAAGAGAGTTGATTAATATTTATAGTACATCATACCTAAAGAATGATGGGGTAAAAGATCGGCTGTTGCTTTCCGGAGCTCTGTTCCACCAGTTCATCACAATGCCATTCCAGTGCTCTCAACACGTAGCCTGGAGACTACTGTGTCAAGGAAGCCTGTAAATGATCTGATTTTATAACTGCCTATTTCTACCGATTGGTTCTGAGGTAACCTGAAATTTGCCGCAAGCCTCTGATTCTAGCTTACTTTGTTTTCTAAATCAATATTAATTTATATTATATATATCTTAATTTTAAAATGTGTTTTTTAAATTTTTTCTCTTAAATTTAAAACTATTAATTCTTATAAAAATCCCACATTATTTTGATGCAGCAAATTTATCTTAAATTTTTTGTTGGTTTATTTATAATATTGACTTATTGAAACTGCCAAGTATAAAACTCAATGAGAACTAATTTTAAACCCTCTCCCTCTTATTTTCTCCATTTAAAAATCATTTCAGGAGACTTATTTCCCTTAAATTAATTAATAGAGAAAGCTCATTTAGTTTTGTACCTCTTATAGTATAAATTTATTTTAAATAATTGAAATTATTTTAAAAGCTAGGTATCTTATTATTATCTCCAACTTAAAAGTGACCTCGTAATTATCTCTGAGAGAATAATATATTTTATTAAATCATTTAAACAAAATATATCATAATTTCTGTAAACCAAATGTCTTAAAAGCGAATTAGCATTTTCATATCAATATATATTTTCGTTTGTGTCAGTAAATATTAAAATTGTGATGTACAATTTATTATGCTATATGTTGTCAAATTCACCAGAAGTGAGTCTGATATTTAATGCCCAGCCTGTCTATGTTAGTTAAAAGACACTTATTTTGTGTAATATTCGATGATGAATTATTTGATAACTTATCAATGCATGAAATATTTGGAAAGTGTGCAAAACAATTTACATTTTTAGTTTTAAAATTTTTTCTTTCCTTTTATATTATACTTTATGATTCATTCTTTAATGGCCCAAGGTTTCTGAGGACATTCTATTATGTCAGGGAACTGATTATTTTATTCAGGAATTAATTTATTATGATTGTTAGTAATTCACTATATATATATAAGTCTAGGGCATTATGTATTTTGTAGTTACAACCATTCATTTATTATTATTATTCTTGCTTTCCTACATACCTCTCAGGACCTTCGGAATTTTAAATATGACCAGTCCAATCTTTTATTTTCCCTCATAGTATACGTATTTCCTACTAGGAACATATTCCAGGCATTGCCATTAAAATGTGTATGGGGATTTCAGCACATTGACTTTTATCATTACTATTCAGAGATATGTTTTGGCTGGAGGGCCAATATTTCTCTCATCATCTACCTGTAGATACGAGGGATTTCTTTTAGCAAAGCTACCCAGATGTTCATAACAGACCTCATTTATTCTTTTGTTGTAATCTATATCATACTGCCTTTATCATTATATATATTTATTTACAAACCTGGAATGCTCTCTGCCGTGATGGCACGTCCTTCACAAACCAATCCCATTAATTAGTTAAATCTGATTATTTAATTTAAAATGAACTATTTCGCTTTCCACACTCATTATAGACAACTGATTTAAATGTAATAGTGTTTTAAATACCCATCGCTCATGTCTTGTTATATATATATAGAATAGATTTATTTGTAATCTCTTAAAGAGGGCTAATGATATTTTATTGCTGATTGGTTCTTTGCAGACCAATTAACCAATTTTTACATTGTTATCAAAGCTGTATCAAAACGAATTCAAGAAATATAATAACCTAGTTGAATAAACAAAACAACTTATTTTGTATAACAATAACTCAATTTCTTAAATTCCTGTAATATTATTATTTTAAATTAGCTTAGTTTGTCAGCACTCCGAATCTCTAATATTAATTATCCTAGTTATTTATAATATTTCTTTGATTTGAATTCACTTCTTTGTAATATTGCCAGAAAGAATTATAATTATTACGGTTCAAACCATTAGTAATCGATATCAAATCACATCTGTACCGTTCTGCAATCGTCAGAATTCACTAAATCATTAATTTCTTATATAAACCCTTTATTATTTTGAGTCTCTTTGTGAACCATGACCTCCAGCTGGGACGGAAAAAAACCAAGGACTTCTAGTGTCATCACAAACGTTATCCAATAGAGAGGCAATAGTTCAGGCAAATAGGTTAAGATTCACCATTCCCCTGATATCTGTATCTTGTGGATTCAAGGTACTTTTGCTTGGATTATTGGTCTTGTTGAATGAATACCCGATTTTGACCGGCACAAAATAAACACATTATCAATATCGTATAGCATGAAATATTATTTCAGGTGTGCCAAGTTTATTACTGCCATCTCCTATTTTATAATGTCATACTTAATATCATGCTAAGCTATATTCTTCATTAATCAAAGGTTTTGATAAAAAAATATCCGCCTAATTTCATCAAAATGTACATTCAATTTAATAAAGTCACTATTACATTGATTCTTTGTTAAATGCAGACTGATGAACAGAAATTGAAATATAGATCAATGAAACTTAATATTTATAAATGCTTGTTTTTAAATCTATAATGTTACATTTAGAATTAGTTTTTTTTAATATTATAATGCGAAAATGTCTACTAAAACAATTTTTTTTTTTCATTTAGGTTATGGTTACAATAAATAAAATTAACAGAATGTTTACCCTTTTGGATTAAGTTATTTTTTTGTTCATGTTATTTTTTTTCCTTCTATCAACAATTTTCATCATGTCAACCATAATCAGTAAAACGGCACATTAATATTACCAGTCAGTAACTTTATCTATATTGCTTTAATTCCGGCTTCCAATTATTTTTATTTGTATTGGCATATATACAAGATATGATGATTTAATTCCCAGAAGACATCTTTATAAAATATAATGGCTACTATCACCTTCAAAGTAATCATCTTGTGCACCTATATATTGATTAAAATGGCATTACCATTTCTGGAAGCACACCTGGAAATCATTTTCAGAAATACCATTGGGTAGCTGTCTCACATTCTATTGGCTATCAGTTATAGTAGAAAATGATCGTCCTTTTAGTGTAGTTTTTAATTCTGTAAATAACCAAAAATCAGGATGTCTAGTTTGAAATTGGACTTTTTTGGCCAAAACATCTCACAATGAGTGCACTCTCATTATGAATGATTCATTTGTTAAGCTACAATTTGGGCTTTTTCTTCTAACAGAATCTCATAATCTATGAAGTATTTTTAAATTGTTGGTCGATTGCTTGTCTCTGTTTAATCAATTCTTGGTAGATTATTCCCTTGTGATCAAAGAAACATTTTGGCATGGAACTGTGAGTGTGACATTTTGTTTCAGAGTCATACTGGATAAACTGTAATTACTCTCACAAGCAGATGCATCTTTGAAGAAAGATCATTTGCAACGGTTTCTGTTTATCAATATTGTTGACACAAACTTCACAGAAATCTTTCTCATGCCCAATTCTTTATTTAAAATTACCCTGTTTCTTGATTCTGCAATGTTCAGCTATCAATCTCACACTTGTCTGTTAGACTATTGCATCTCACATTTTAATATGAATGTCAGTAGTTGCTTTTGGCTGTCCACTTCTGGAATCATCTATCATATTTCACCTGTGAATCTTTTATGCCACTAAACACTCAATTTCTTCATAGCATCTTCACCATATGTCATATGAAACAGTTGTAACATTTCAGTAGCACATGTGCTAATTTTCACACAAAATTTGATATGTTGCTCAAAATTGTGATCACCCATTTTTACACCAAAGGGTACACTTGGATATTTAATTTCTTCCCAATAGCTAATTAATAAATAACTAGCTCTATCTGCTTAAAATTTACATGTGTTAATGTAAACATGTTCAAACACAAATACTCATGATTTTGGTGATGTGATGTATTTGGCTTCTCCTTAAACAAAGTCAAGAATATCTCAGCAATTATGCCCAGATAAACCTGTTAGCCATTTTATTCTCCATTTCCCACTCTTAAGTCATCCCATATTCTGCCCCATCCCATTTCCACAACATAAACTTTGTCAACTCTATGGCCTTTATATCTAAATCCCCCTTATCTCTTTGCAAACCCAATATAAAAACTAATAACTCACTTTCTGTATAGTCATTTTGTTCATGTCTTTCATTCCATAACTTCATTATTTGTACCCTTTCTGCTTTCAAACATTTACATTCAATCAACAGGTGCCTAATATTTTCTATACCTTCCTTACACGATCTGCATACTAAATTATCCATAGTTTTCCACTTACATGTATATTCTCTTGTTGCTAAAGATCCCGTTCGAGCCTTAAATAATAAACTACTTTCCGTACTATTATCATAAATTAACTCGCATCCAATATTCTGTTTACTTCTATATATATTTAAACTCTTCTTACCCTCTATACTAGTTCTCCATCTCTCCAACTCCTTATTTTTTATTAATGCTTCTATTCTTTTATCCCATTCCTTACCACTATAACACTCAACAATCCTCCTAACACAATCATCCCACCTTTTATACAAGTATACTGATATAAATTCTTTATCCAAATCTTTCGCATACCGCATTACCTTTCTCACCCATCTTGTTACCTGCCCTTTACTCATAACCCAATTGAACACTATTTTTGCTATTCTTTTACTATCCATAAACTGCAACCTACCAAACATTTTCATTTTATAAAATTAAGTCATGGGTGACACCATACGGTTATTTCGGGAATTAAATTGTTACACAACATATTTGTAGATCAAGCATAAGAGATATTTTTGAAAGTTTAGCTATCTTTCCCAGGTCCCTGGAAGTATAATAATGAAGGAAAGGAACCTTTCTTCAATTTCTTGTTATTTCTAGCCAGCCATCCTTTGTTAGTAGTCCACTGATGTAAAATATTTTTAAAAAAAATTGTTTTAAATGAAAAAATTTTAACAGACTTTGACAATTTTCTCTTCTGTTTTATCTTAGAAAGAATACAAGTTTTTCATATATTTTTTTTGTTCTTAAACTGATTATTATAAATGGCAATAAATAAATTTTCATAGATCAATATTTCATAGACATTTATTTTAATAGATTAACTTGAATTTTCTTGAAATAATAAATATTTGTAGTAGCTTTTAATAAATGAATAAATTATTGGAATGTTTTTGTTTACATTAACTCAATATTATACTTTCAGTCCACAATTATTCTAATCATTTACAGCTGAGACAAAGTATGCTGTAATATTTTATACTTATTGTGCTCTTTGTTTGCAACGAGTTCATCCCACAAAAGAAATGAATGGAAGAATCTTGATAGTAATTTTGTTTTCTATTATTGTTTTTATATATTTATTTACCTTCCCTAAGATTCATATGCGGTTATAATAAATTTTTGATTCTAGCAAGGTAAATGAATTAGACTATGAGCTGAGAATTCTGGTATCTTTGTTTACAATTATTATACATAAGAGATTAAAAAGTTGTGATGCATGAGTTTAGCAACCATAAATTATCTCATTTGCAGTCAAATCTAAGTGCCAATTGGTTCTTTGAGAATTTTCATCACAACTACAGATAACAAATGAGATTCTAAATATAGTTTTAAATCTCTGAAAGGCAAACATCTACATTTGTATCAATTGTGAAATTACAAGCATTAATCAAAAAGTATTTACTCAATCAGCACATTAAAAGTCATTGATTGTTAGGGTTAAAAGAAGTGCATTAAAAAAAGCAGTTAATGATAAAGGTGAGAAAAACAACTATAATAAAATTGCCTATTAAATATGATAGTTTTAAATCACTAAACATCTCATGATCACCATTTCGTATGTGTACACAAGCTGTTTTACACTGATGAAAGCCACAAGCTGGAAACTAGTCTAGGGATATTGGATGAGTAGGCACTAGATAGGGATTTTATGCCCAAGTCTTCTTGCATCCATTGATTACTCTGGCTTGCACTGGTGGCACTACTGTATGGAGAGTTTAGCCTCTGTGTAAAACAGCTTGGGTAAGCATAAGAAATAGTGATCATGTGATATTGTTTTAAAACCAATCCTGCCCAATAGGATTAGGGTGATTGTGGTTATTAAAGAACCAAAACATATGGATGCTGAATTGAGTTCAGATCTGTACAACTATACAAGATAATAAGCTTGAATTGAAAACATTGTTTTCATTGTGGACTCAAAGCTTTAGAGTTAGCTAATAAGGTAAAAGGTGGCTGCTGGAGGGTTGCATTAGATCTTAAAATCTAGGTGCAGAGCTCTCAGATACAAGGCTCGTTACTGATGAAATCCACAAGCTGGAAACTAGTCTGGGGATATTGAATGAGTAGGCTTTAGATAGGGATTTTATGCCCAAATCTTCTTGCATCCATTGATTATTCTGGCTTGCACTGGTGGTGCTACTGTATGGAGAGTTTAGCCTCTGTGTAATATGAAAGTTATTAGCATAATCTATTCTCCCTATGGTATTGCTTAAATAATCACTATCCAGTGCTATCCTATGTAAATATCATCAGAATATTTTCTAGCTTATGGATTTTGTCAGAGAAAAGCATTTTGGATTTTTTGAATAGCTGCTTGGACCTTTGGATCTAATACATCTTTCTTCTAGCAAAAATTTTTTACCTTTTTGTTATACATCAAGCTACCAGTTTATATTAAAAAAGTTATTAATCTGTGTGCTTGGTTATATTATAGATGTAAAACCATTTCAGTTTTATATATTATTGGTAACCTTAGGCATCTTTAGTCAGAGATATATCATTTAGACATCACATGACCAATTAGTCATCACTTTACCTTTGAATTGTACCATACTATACATTAGGCTTAATTTATTCTTACTATTTTTATTCCAAACCAAGGTCTTCATAATATAGAGAAACTGAACAGGATTCAGATCTATATAACCATAAAAACAAGCTTGAATTGAAAAAAAAATAGTTTTTTTGATTTGGGTCAGTAGCTTGATAGTATGGCTGCTAGAGGAAAGTTGCATTAGAATCAAAAAAATCCAAGAGCATGGTTCAAAAATATCCAAAAAAACTCAAAAATGAAAGCTAGAATCTAGTCTGGGGATATTTGAATAGGATTGAATAAGGATTTAATATGAATTACCATTTGCCATCTGTTGATCACTAAAGTATACATTAGATGGCATAAAAGTCAGGAGAATAAACAACTCCTAAATCAATCATACATTTGATGTCTTTAAATTAATGACTAACTCTAATCATTTATTAAGTTAGGAATTAAACTTGATTGAAGATTAATATATCTATCTACTCACATTAAGTTCAATTCGATATTAATTTCATCACACATTTTAAACACATGAATAATGATATCTGAAAAAAGTAAATAACTGTAAAAGGTATTTCTGATTGAATAACAAACATTATTCAATTGGTCCAGATCATAACATCTTAAATAATGATATGAAGGATTATCTATAGTCATTTATAGTTCAACCAGAAATGCTTCTTGGAGTGAGTTTTTTCAGATATCTTAAAAGTGTTTGTGAGAAAAGAAGTTTTACAAATATTTATTTATACCCATGAAATTGTGTCTCAATGATGCCAAAGTACAGAAATACTGTTCTGGGTCTCTGACACCTCGAGTTTTGTTTACAGATGTAAAGCAGTAATTTATAAATAAAATTACACAAGTATTTTGAAGCATAATATTGTTTTAGATAATAAAAATTACATTAGAAGCTAATAATGTTATAGGGACTAGAAGTTAGTTGCAATGAAAGAAATGTATTGAAATCTGTCATAAAGATTTAGGAATGAATTTGCACAGTAAAAAAATTGTACATAAAAAAGTATATTTATTTTAATATACATATGTATAGGATTATTCATATATTTTTTTCACTCTTCAATATTTCTAATTTAAATATTAATCAATTATGTAATTAATATGACAAGAGTGCATTGAAGTATCCTTTATTAATTCATAATTTAACTAGATATGTTGGACGTTTATTTATGAATAAAACTCACAAACCAACTTCAGAGCAACTCCTTTTGAGTTCTAATAGTTGCTATTTAACCATAAATCAGATTTATTTTGCTTTACTTCAAAGTTTGAAACACACATCTATGATGTTCTTAATAGGTAATGAGCACACATAACATTAAATGGCTATTAATTATCAACATATCTCTGTATTGAATGGAGTCTGAATGGATTCCAGCTATGGAATAAAATATGTATAGTAATCAAAATAATTGTCAGTATCCTTCATATATACAACTGTCCAATTACACACTTATTTGTAGTTTGATTATTCATATTACACACACATATATTTGCAAGGAAATAAGCTTGTATTACAAATGTTATATAATGAGTGTGCCAATATCTCTTAACAAGCTTTTCAGATCACTATTCCCAGACCGGTTTCATTCTTTTGGAATTTCTCAGTGAGGCACTAGGATATTCAAGCATTAGATTTAAAATATCAGGTCAAGACCAGATATTTAAATTAGATAACTGGATTTGAAGACATGCGGATGTCTGAAAATTTTAGATTTTCTATTTAATAGTTAGCCATTAGATAAAGTGCTGGGCCTGACCTAGTATTTTAAATCTAATGCTTGAATATCCTAGCGCTTCACTGAGAAATGCCAAACATGAAACCGGTCTGAGGATAAGGATATTCTGAAAAGCTTGTTAAGAGCTATTGGAATGCTCATTGTATAACACACACACAGAGATAGATTTAACTAATCTTATATAGTTTGAAAGTTATTCAAGTTGATAAGTTATTCCAAAATAGTATGATACTCTACTAAATCCCTTTACAAGCATATTACCAATCAAATTAGACTTGGGAATAAAACTTTAAACAGAATATATCTTCTATTAGCAATAATTTGAATCTATAAAATTTTATCTTTGCAGAATGTGGTGAACATAATATATTGAGGTCTTGAAGACTGCTTAGTTTGATCTAATTAATTGTCTGAAAAATGGCTTAAGCAATTTCTAAATATGTGAAGAAAAAAATTACTGTTATAAAAGAAAATATTTTTTAAAAGAAATTGATGACTACTCTGATCACCGGGCTGTTCATTTTACCATATGCTACAGAACCCAGTAAAAAATGACATCACCCTTGACCAATCAGGAATAGGAACCTGAAACCTCTTACATTTTATCGATCATCTAAAAGTAATTGAAGTATTAATTGCTTGGGAAAGCATGTGACATTCAGGAACCAAAATGATGGGTTGATTCCTCTTTCTAGGAGCCTTTAGTTATTACACATTTAAATTAAAATGATAGATATGGTATAGTATAGTTACAAATACTTTGTCAGACAAGATCAATGAGTTGTAAATATCCATCCTATAGCTATTTTCATTTCTATTGTGCTATTTAAGATAAAGAACTATTTGGAATTTTTGTTTGCTACCAATTTTAATTTTATGATTGTCGTCTAAGCAAAATTTTTAAAAAACCTTTTTTAATATATAACTTAGGAGCTCTTTTCGAATATATACAGGTGATCTATAAAGTCCGTGTGCAATTTAAAAAATTTAGAACTTTATTAGTATTTGTGATAGAGAAATTATGTACGATGTATTGAAAATCTATATTTTTTTTGTTGTTTTATTGCATTTTATTAAATTTCCACATGTCCACCATCATTAGTCATGTGATTCTGTAATTCTCTAAAAACATTTGCCAATTGATTTACAGGGAATGCTTGAAATCACATTAGTTATTTTAGCTTTCAAGTCTTCTAATGATCGAGGTTTGGTTGCATATACTATTGTTTTCACATGTCCCCATAAAGAAAAAATCTAATGGAACCAAGTCTGGTAAACATGGAGTTCATGGAAATGATCCACCTCTTCCAATCCATCTGTTAGGAAATTTCTGATTTAAAAACTGTCTAATGCACAGAGCAAAGTGGCAAGGAGTTCCATCTTGTTGAAATACTGTATCATCTTTTAGTCCTAATTGTTCAAGCTGAGGAATAAAGTAATTCTGCAGCCTAACTAAGTGGATGCCACCATTAATAACATGACTTTCAAAAAAGAATGGCTGATTTGTTTTTTCCCAAAGCACACCACACCTTAATTTTAGGAGTCTCTTGCATGTTCAATAATCCAGCAATTATACCTGTTGACCTTGCCACTAGCATGAAATGTTGCTTCATCAAAGAACATTAAATTACTCACAAATACATCATCATTGCCAAGTTTTTCATTGAACTGATGGCAGAAAATTCCCCATACATGATAGTCCTCTTCTATCAACATTTGATGCAATTGAATTTTGTAAGGTTTCATGTGAAATTTTTTCTGCAGAATCTTATGAACAGTGAACTTTGAAAGCCTCAGCTCTAGTGATGCTCATCTTAATGACTTTCTTGGATTTCTTCACTAACATGTGGCCTACCAGACTGTGGCTTATCATAGATTGAACCTGTCTCTTTGAATTTTTTCATCCATTTGGCAAGAGTTCCTATGAGGTGGTTCTTTTATTCAGTTCTAAACTCTTTGTACGGCAACAGTAGATTTCAGTTCAGCCAATCAAAGGACACAGTTTATTTTTTCTTCAGTTGAAGCCATGGGTCTCGCAATTCTGAAAAAGTATTTGTAAAGTTTCAAAAAATTGTTAAATTATTGTGTTGAAGAGTTATTAAATAATTTTACTTAAAACTAGGTATATAAAGCTTTCTAATACTTTTTACAGATTTTTTCTATCACAAACACTAATAAAGTTATACATTTTTAAAATTGCAAACGGACTTTATGGACATCCTGTATATAAAACAAGAGTTTCTAATATCCAAGGGACCATATGCATTGTCTCAGAGTGCTTTAAAATAGCTTTACCACTGATGCTATATATATATAATGCACATATCTTTATGTTTAATTAACCAAACTCGCATTTGATCCTTATATACGATTTGAATCTAATTATTTTAAATAATAAAATAAATACATCATTGCCATAATTTTTTTTTAAATGCATATTTTCATCGAAAATAAATTTAAGTATTATATTAAATATTATTTTCAGTATCAGTGTAATGCAATGAAACCTGTTCAAAAATAAACATTTCTACAAAGTTTCTGTTTGATATTTTTTATAAGCACATTGGAAACTATTTCCTTTTGGGTGTAACGTCAAATCACATTCAAACATTAGAATGGAAGGTAGAGCATAACAGTTCCATTTAATTAGTAGTTTGAAATTGCTCCTTATTCTAGCCCCCCCCTCCCCATATTTTTAAATTCATAATGATTTAGCTTTCTAACAAGCTACATATAATTGCACTGTAAAAAGTATACATACATGTTATTTCATGTCATAAATTTACTCAATTGAATGAGAAATAGCAATGTATTGAGTGGCTGCTTTGCTCCTGGATTGATTCCAACAGGTTAAAAGAAATGAAATTATATTAATTCCAAAGTAAGTGACCATACACTTTATTATATTTAGAATCCACCAAATCAATTATTTTGTTAATTTATTCTTTATGTTGTGCTGATGGTGGGACTAATATTATTTATATCAACATTACACAATTCTCAGAATTTATTTGTAGACAAAAACAAAAAATGGGAACTTTGACTTTAAATAATTATTTAGGCTAAACAAGGTTACATTATCTCAAAACATAAATAGATCACCATGCATTACAATTGTATATTAGATGAATCTGGTATTAGTCCATATGATTTGAAGTTGATTGATGTTGAGATAGTCCTTGTGATATAAAGTTCATAGGTGTGTGGAATAGCTTCCATGTCTCCTCATAAATGAATTTTGATGATAGTAGTTTATCTCTTTGTTTTATCTTTGGCATTGACTGTATAAAGCACAATCTTTCATCAGGGGGAGGCTGCGAATACATTTTCTTGCACTTTGCATACCAGATTGAATATTTGATGAAAATTGACACTCTAATGAGTGGAAATGGGTTTTTTTTAATGCAGTCTTGTAATGATATAATGAGGTAGTAGTCTACCTTTATGTTCTGATAAATAATAGATCTTATTGTTCCAAGTCCATTGCACGAATTGATATGATAGTATGTCTCGTCTTCTCTTCTGCAGTTTGGACATACTGGGTCAACTTTGATGATATACTGTTTAATGTACAGGAACCACAATGTAGGCATGGCATCCAGGTTTATTTTAATGATAAAGTCCAAATATTTGGGTTCTAGAGCCCAATATTTGAACGTTGTTTTATAATTGGTTATGCCTAATTTTGTAAATTTTGATCTGGATTCATTAATTTCTGAGCACTCCAAATATTTATTTTGTTGGTGATGATGTCTGGCAAAATGTTGACATACTGCTGGATGTTTTGTGCTATTTTATATAGCCAACTACTTTTCTTTGGGGGGTGGTGTGTCAGTCAGCTGTATTAATTCAATTGTGATTATACCCATATGTTAATTCCTAGGTTGTAAAAGAGGGTATGAGTTTTTTGTAGAAGACTGGAATAGCATGCAGAGTCATGCCATTAAATCTGCGATGCTATTGCATTCTGCTTATGGCTAGTTTTATTTCTCCAGAATAGCCTGGCGCCGAATCTTTTTTTTTTTTATGAGAGAATTTGGGGTAGACATTATAGCTAAGTAGTAGGAAATCCTGGACATAATCTTCATGTTCAGCAGGGCTAACTTTCCCTGTAGGGATAGGTAGACTCCTGCCAGTTTTCTTTAAAAAAATATTCTATAGTTAATATACATAAAAATATATTGATTTTGTAAGCACTGTATATATGTATAAATCAATTTACTTTGTAAAAGCTGCATATTTTGTAATGTGCTTAAAAACAATAATTGTATTTAATACATAACCAATATAGAGCATTCATTAATTTCATTTTAAAAATCCAAATATATATTTTTTATTTATAACACACACATGATTGTATTTTTTTTCTACCTTCATCCAACCAGTATTTTTAAATCCACAACTTCAAACATAGTTACAAACACCGAGAAAAAAATGCAAATTCTATTTGAAGATCACAATAAACTATCATTTGATATATTAAATCACTATATTCATATGGTATAAAGATATAATGTTTGGTCAAAATGAGTGTTTTCTCATAATTTAATCCAGAACGGGAGAACCTTTTTAACTTTAAAATCGATAATGTATATATATTATACAATGAAAATAAAGCAGATATTATTCTTTCCTAGTAAAATAAATGAAGATATTACTCGAGTGCTTATTGCAATTTTTTTAAATAAATTATATAAATATTCAAAGCTTTTAAAAAGAAATCAAGAATGGTTAAAGCATCAACAATAAACTGTCGAAAAAGCAATTTTCCAAAGAGCATTGTAATTATTTTATAAGCAATTATATTTAATATATAATAAATTCTTCCATGTGCAATGTCCGTTATAACATTAATATTTATTTTTATTATTACACAGAGTAATTAATTTCATTGTTTATACTACAATCATGAAAATGCTAAACTATTCTATATTATTGAAAAATTCTATTTATATATAAATGTTTTACTCCATATATATTTCAGTACATACCTTAGTCAGATTATTACTACAGATGAAAACATAATGGATGAAATTAATCAGTTGGAGTGATTTTGGTAGAAATAACTTAATACTAAAAGGAAATATGTCTATGTGTTTGAAAAAGGTTTTAAATAAATGTGTTTGACCAGTTCTTATTTATGGATCTGAGATTTGAATGCTTAATAGAAGATCAATATAGAGATTTCAGACCATTCAAATAAGTATAGAGAAATGCATGTTAGGAGGTACAAGAAGAGATCAAAAACACAATAGTTAAAAGACTAAGTGGAGTTGGGTTGGACATATTGCTAGAAGAGATGATGTCACTGAAATCTTAAACTGGATTCTAAGAGATTGTAAAAGATATAGAAAGAGATCACATGTGAGATGGATGGATGAAATAATAAAGTGTGCAGAGGTGATATGGAGAAGAGAGGCTAGAGATCGGAAAATATGGATTGAACTTGGAGATACTTTTCATCTTGCAGTGGATTGATAATAACTGACAATGATGATGATGATAACTGCATGCTGTTTGATCATGCATTTTATTGATGACAAACCACATTTTTTTTGGTCTATCTATTATTGGGCACAGTTCAGACACTTTTGAGGATCAAAACAATATCTCCCTCTTTTATGATTAAAAAAAAAAATCAATGTCTGTATGGAGTTATAATATTAGATAATTATATAAATAGTCAAAATAAGAGTCATAGATCACATGACCCTATTCTCTTAAGCTTGTAAGTTGTAAACGATGAGGATTGCCAATTCCTCAACAAGCTTTGTGTTAAATGCTTAACCAGAGAAAGCATTTAAAATATGTCAGGAACCCCCAAACCCCTGACCATGGTTTCATGCTTTGGCACTCCTCAGAGGTGCCAGGATAGGTTCAAACACTAGATCTAAAAATACCAACCCAAAAAAAAGTTGGCTTTGGGTTGGTATTTTTAGATCTAGTGTCTGGACCTACCCTGGCACCTCTCTGAGGAGTGCCAAAGCATGAAACCATGGTCAGGGGTTGGGGGGGGTTCCTGACAGAGATATTTTAAATGCTTTGTCTGGCTAAGCATTTAACACAAAGCTTGTTGAGGAATTGGCAATCCTTATTGTTTATAGATAATTATGTTAAGATGAAAAATAAAAGGAATGAAAACAACAAATGATAGATAACTGAAATATCCTGAAGACAACAGAAAAAGTCAAAAAGATGTGTGAATAAGATTTTAACATGAACTTTGAATCCCTGCATAATATTAAACAAAGAAATTAATAATTCAAAGGATAAAACTTTTTCCAGAATGATCTCAAATTGTTTATTCCAACTAATGTAATAACCCAGGACATATAGCATCGATTTACTAAAAAAAAACCGTAAGCTAAAATTTCAAATAAGAATGAAACTACATACATATCTTCCTAGTAAATTTAAGGAAGATCTCACATAGTCATTAATTTTCTTGGATCACAAATTTTGACCTAAAAAGATTATGAATAATTTATATTGTATACAGTAAAAGGAATAAGATTAGAGATGTGTTGTTTATGATTAAACCTGAAAACATGAATGAGCAGCGTGCAACTAACATGTATTAGAATATATAGGATTAAAAGATTAATTTTCAAAAAATGTTTTCTGATAATATAGAATAACTTAGCATTGCAAATTGTGCCAAAAAATACATAAAATCAATCATTAAAAATACTGAAATTATTTACTCTCTATAAGTTTAAATATTAATATTATAATTGATATGTATATTTGGGAAATATTTATATGCTGAAGATGCAATCTTTAATAATGATGATTCAAATGAAAGCCCTAAACAACAAGGATCAGTGAAACTGGCGTAAGAATTAAAAATCTTCCAAACCAAAAAACAGTCTTTAATGCAGTTTATCTTAACTCTCCTGCACTCCGCTAAAATACTGACAGATTTCTTTGTTCTACCTAGATTTAAGCTTCCAACTTTCATTTTAATATTAAACCACCATTAATTATCAGAATATAATAAATTCGATCTCATTCAATAGATATTTTTGTTTAGAAATTAAATAGATTTTAAAAAATCACATTTGATTTTAAAAATTGGATTTTAATAAAAACAAAATGCTGTCACATTATCAAATTTCAGGTGGAGGTGATTCAATTTGCAAAATGAACAAAATCTTCTTTGTTTGATGT
This sequence comes from Epiperipatus broadwayi, assembly GCA_028023455.1. NCBI lineage: Eukaryota > Metazoa > Onychophora > Udeonychophora > Euonychophora > Peripatidae > Epiperipatus > Epiperipatus broadwayi. Next base: position 648,196 of record JAQFVV010012451.1, on the reverse strand, counting down.
TTGTTTTAAAAATATGAACAAATTATTTTTAATGTCTACTAAATCTATCAATTTATACTTTAGAGTTTTAAATTTTTTCATAATTTTTTATATCACTAAATATTATAAGTCTGCCAAGTGACATCATTTCTAGACAGTTGTATTTCCTGCAACCGTAGTCTCTATGGTAACAATATTCAGAAGAATATATTCTTTTATATTTAAAAATAAAACATTTCTGCAAAAAATAAATATGTAATAATATATCTTTTTGATTTCTAATAATTATTACACAACTACAATACAAAAATAATCATAAACTTTACAAAAAAATCAAGTTTTTAAACCATCATATTTTCTTGAAGAAATCTTGCAAAGATCGAGATCGCTGAATACACAAAGGCATCAATGTGTGGTTTCAGTTACTTTGAAATTCCTGCTTATTCGATTTTCATGGCATCTTTTGAATTTTTTTGAAATTAAAATATTAGAAAATAAATATATTTGAATTTTAAAGCTATAAAAAAAATGTTAGTAACAGTTCTCAGTAGAGAGTGAAAAACTCAAATTTAATTTCTAGATTTCTCAAACAGGAGTCTATCGTGCAAATAAATTGCTCGGATAAAACATTATTTAAATGCAGTTTAATAATCTATTGCAATACATAATAACAGATCTTATAAATAGCTAGACAAATTAAATATTTAAATAAAACTGTGAGATTTTACTCAGCCCACATATAAATATTTAAAAATAATTGATGTTAATCAGATTTCAATTACTAATGATCATTTCTTATAATGAATTATATTAAATAAGGCTATAGAAACACCATCTATTTTCCTATTTAAATACCTAAGAGGAAGGTTAAAAATTCTCTCCACTATGTAATTCCCTTTTATTGTAATTGAAATTTTTAATTTAAATATTCAAGAGAAGAGGCTAAAAATTATTTTCACTGCCTTATTCAACTTTACTATTGTAAGCAAAATTAATCAATAAACATTACATGATCACCATTTCTTATGCTTGGTTATAACTTATTAAAACAGGCAAAACTCACTATACATATTGCCATTCAATGCAAGCCAGAGTAATCAATGGATTCCAGAAGGCTTGTGCATAAAATCCCCATCTAGTGCCTACTCATCCAATATCCTCAGACTAGTTTTTGGCTTATGGTCTTCGTCAGTGAGGAGCCTTGGATCTGAGAGCACTGCACCTAAATCTTAGGATCTAATGCAACCCTCCAGCAGCCACCTTTTATCTCTACTTAACTACAAAACTATATATGACTATATAAGCTAATGAGCTTGGATTGAAAATGTTATAGTTTTCAATTTAAGACTCATAGTTTTGTAGTTAAGTAGAGATAAAAGGTGGCTGCTGGAGGGTTGCATTAGATCCTAAGATCTAGGTGCAGTGCTCTCAGATCCAAGGCTCCTCACTGATGAAGGCCACAAGTCAGAAACTAGTCTGGAGATATTGGATGAGTAGGCACTAGATGAGGATTTTATGCACAAGCCTTTTGGCATCAATTGATTACTCTGGTTTGCACTGAGTGGCAATACATATAGTGAGTTTTGCATGTTTTAAGTGAAATTAATGTTAGTGAAAATTTGATAGAATATAAATCACAATGAAAAACATGTAAATAAAGACAAACAAGGAAACCAATACTATGCAATCACATAAGCATTTTATTTTTTACAATTCAAATGCACTATAAATGGTTAATCATTCAGTAAGGTCATATGTTATAACACAGCGAATGCACAATCACTTTTTCTTTTAAAATATATGTTCTCCAATAATATTAATAAATTAAAAATCCTTCTTTTTCTTTTCAAAAACTTTATTTTTTATATATCAATACTAAACATATATATAATACAAAACTCCAACATTTCAACTGTTTTTATCTCCTTACAGTCATTTTCAAGGATCTACAACAACAATACAAAATACATATTTATAAATAAACCTCAATTACATAAATACCTTCATATTACATTAACATAAACAGTAACAAACATATTAAACATATATAATTATATTTTACTTACATCTCTCTCCCACTGCTATATTTTATTACTTTCTTTTACATTATTTAATTACAAATCTGTCTTAAAATCATCCAAGAAACTTTTTATACAAATTAAAGACCAACCCTAATTTCAAATAACTTCCCCCTTTTTAAATCTTATCTAAAACCCATCTTAAAACTATATTCCTAAACAATAGCTTTAAATAATATAAAACAAATATAAACATCTTTTTTTATAAAAAAAAAATGGAATGTTTAAATAAGTTTGGGTAAATTGTTAAAAGTTTTTTTTATAAAAAAGGTGTTTATATTTGTTTTATATTTATTTAAAGCTATTGTTTAGGAATATAGTTTTAAGATGGGTTTTAGATAAGATTTAAAAAGGGGGAAGTTATTTGAAATTAGGGTTGGTCTTTAATTTGTATAAAAAGTTTCTTGGATGATTTTAAGACAGATTTGTAATTAAATAATGTAAAAGAAAGAGTAATAAAATATAACAGTGGGAGAGAGATGTAAGTAAAATATAATTATATATGTTTAATGTTTGTTACTGTTTATGTTAATGTAAGATGAAGGTATTTATGTAATTGAAGTTTATTTATAAATATGTATTTCATATTGTTGCAGATCCTTGAAAATGTAAGGAGATAAAAACAGTTGAAACGTTGGAGTTTTGTTTTATATAAATATATATATGTTCAGTATTGATATATAAAAAATAAAGTTTTTGAAAAGAAAAAGGATTTTTAATTTATTAATATTATTTAAGGTCATATGATGTTTGAGCATCAAAATGATATATCGACTTCAATCCAAGTATCTTTATCTCTCAGGTTTGTCACTTTACTTCTATACTAACTGCAGAGGGTAATAAAGGGTGAAGATATGTAACTCAAATTATTAACAAATATATATATAATGTTATTTCTAAATATATTTGTCTTTTAAACTTAAATATTGAATCATCAGAAGTTATAAGCATTGCAATATTGAATATTTAATTGTTTATAATTTATTGGCTTGTGCTTTTAGAGGGTTTTGAATATATCATACTAGTATTCAGAATTAAAACAAAGCAAAGGGAATACTTACTCTATAAATCAATCCATAGATTGTTTTTGGTTTCAACAGATTCTATTTCATACCTGTACATTCAACTTATTCATTACTAACTTAAATCGTTTCTTAAAAGACAGATCAGTCAGACTTCTGGTTCACATATGAGAATCATATCCATTTTGATCAAATAATGACTATATACACTTTCATACATAAAGCAGAAGTGTTTTAATGAGAATAGCATATCTTTGGTTTCTTTATTTGAAAATGTAATTACTCACTGATTTTGTTTTAAAGCATTTAAGAGTTTTATCCTTGCTAATGATGACAGTAAAATCTTGAGCTATTTACACACACACATATATAATCAATTATATAATTAACATTGTAACGATATATAAATATGTCGTTACATTAATTTAAAATAAAAACTTAAAAGTTCGCAAATAAAAGTAAAAAACTAAACGCTAAAATTAAAAATGTTTGTTATACGTATATACATTCGCACAGATGCTAAACTTTAAAAATTTTTTTTTTTTAATAAATAAAAAAAGGTATTTGAATGTATTTTTTATAAAAAAAGATTTATAAAAGTATTTTAATAAAAAAATAACGTAAGTTAAAATAAAAACAGGTATTAATTAATTCCTGTAATCTATAAATGGAAATGATTGTTTATTAATTATCTAAAAGCTGTTTAATTAAAAAGTCAGATGGAAAGTTAGATAAGAGAAGAAAGGGATTTTAGCTTGACCAATGGAAGCCAAATAAAGGCCCGGACCATAACGAAAAAACAGAACAGTGACGTTTTTGTTCATGGAATCCATAGGAGGACTATAAAAAGAAAAAAATATTGAGTTCCAGTCAGAGAGTTTTTTCCAACTTGATTTGATGACAACGGTAAGACGCACTTGCCGTTCTCTCTCATTTTTTTTTTTTTTGTTTGTTTTAAAAAAAAAAAATGAAATGAAAAGACTGTGATACCAGAATGGAACCAGCTAATGCTACCTCCAGAACATTTTCTTCCAATGGAGACGCCGTGGGAATTGCCAACGGGAACATAGACTATATGAAATGAACAATTATTAAAATCAATTAAGAACTTTCGTCAAGTTTTATAAATTGATAAACAAGCCAACTTAAAAGTTAAAACGGACTCTTATCTGATTTTTGTAAGTTTTTTAAATCAAATTAATAATGTTTAATTTTATATGTTTTCCGATTGATAAACATCTTTTCCATTATTTTTTTTTCTTATTGTAAAGATTATTTAAATGCATGAAATTTAAGTTGTTTATAGACGCTTGCATGGATTCGTTTGCGGTTAATTATATTTTGGTTTTCATATTTGATCAAAATATATAGACATTCGATAAATAATGATACCTTACGGTGAGTATCTAAAATGTATTTATTCGGATGTCTTTTAAGTTATTGGTGACAACGCAAGTATCTTATGGTGAATACTATTGGGTTACTTATAAGTTTCCCTCTGCGATTGTCGGTATCAATAATTTTGTATTTTGATCATTTGTTTATTTTGAACTGTTTTTGACCGTGGAATCTATGTAATCGGTCTATACCCAACATTTTTAAACTCATCTGTGCGAACGTATTTAAATGTTAAAATTAAGTCGGGCGTGAATGGCTATATAGTTTGTAAAGTTATATTAAGGGAGGGTAATCTTAGGTTATTCATTTCGTAGTTGAATTGGTTCAATGGATTGGATATATTTGTGTAATTAGTAGACGTAGTATGAGGTCCGCTACGGGCAGGATTATAGATATACGCCACACACCCTCTGTTTGCCTATGGATGGGTTTGTAAGTCGGCAGAAGACCGCAGTCCATTCCTATGGAGTTTTTTGTTTATTGATCTACTTGCCAACAGATGTCACATTCCTGTTGGTGGAGAGTCAATCTTTTCTCTATTTCTACTTATTGTTCAGATGTACATTCCTGACAATATAGTATTTTGTGTTGTCGTATCATGCTACATTGAATACATGAATGTATCAGATGGATTGACGCCAGTTGATTGCGAAATTTGTTGCCTAAGGTTAAATCAGGGAAGAATATTTTCTTTTCAAATGCAGACCTATGTAGTCCATTCATACTCGACCCTCTAAATAAATAGTAAACTCATTATTTGTAATCTACTTAAATTTAGAATTAAAGATCAATATAAAATTATAAACGTTAAATTTATTCCTCAAAATTTAAATATTATTTTATATGTGCGTAAATAAATATTTTTATGTGTTAATTTCTGGCAGTGGCTTTTATTCTTTTATAGTTAAGATATAAAATTTATAGATTTTTATCTCTGCGTCTCCGCTGAGCTAGTGACTTGGGCTAACGGTCGGAATATTTAAAGAAAGTGGAATCTTAACAGCGCGTATCTGCCTACTTTATAAATTTTTCTAGGCTCAAATGCCTAGATGGCGCCTTTTGTAGTGCAGATATTGTTTTTGCGGTTAGATTCGATCTTCACTTTCATTTCGATCGTTACAACATATTACAGTTATATTTTGTAATATTGCTATTAATGAGTATAATTTAATCACCCTCTATTAGTTTATTTAATTAAGATGTTATATTATAACCATATTCTGAATTGGAAACTGTGACAAACCTCCGTCGTCAGTTGTACTAATTGTACTAAGTTCTAACTTCGCTGAACACAGATCAAAATTTAGCTGTTATCTTATATTTTAGTTAAATAATGAGCCAATAGTGAATGATTAAATGCACTCATTTATAGAAAACCACACATAGGAGTATATATATAATATTAAATATAAAACTACATCACATAATGCAACTGTTGTTAATTCTAAGCCAATAAACATCACATGATCATTTCTTATGCTTGTTCTTAACTGTTATTAAAACAGGCAAAACTCTCTACGTATTGCCATTCAGTGGAAGCCCGAATAATCAATGGAGGGTTGCATTAGATCCTAAGATCTAGCTGTAGTGCTCTCAGATCCAAGACTCCTCACTGACAAAGGCCACAAGCCAGAAACCAGTCTGGGGATATTGGATGAGTAGGCACTAGATGGGGATTTTATGCACAAGCCTTCTGGCATCCACTGATTACTCTGGCTTGCACTGAGTGGCAATACGTATAGAGAGTTTTGCCTGTTTTAATGTTAATTCTACTATAATTTTTTTCATGAGTGTAAAAAATAGAAATACGTTAATATCAGGTTCATTTAATATGTATGTATACAATATCATAAATATATTTTTCTTTATGCACATGTATATAGAATGATTTTTGTATTTAAAAGAACAACAAGTATATATATTTTTTATTAATACTACTTTAATTATAAGTAAATCTTTTTTTAAAAAAAGAAACGGGTTTAAAAAAATAGTTTTAACCTTTAAGGAGCTGAGTGCTTCTTTGTTACACATGATGTCTAAACTTACAAGGTTTCTTAATAAATGGCATAATCTTAATCGGTCTAAACAATAATAAGAAATTATAAAATGAAAACTGGCTCATAAAGTATTTGATCTTCAAGTTTAGTTATTACAGTTTGGCATAAAAAAATGCATAATAAGCTAACTCCCAGTCAATCCACCTAATCATAGTTTAATAAAAACAACAAATTACTTGATTTCTAGCTTATAGAAAGTATAATGAAACAATGACAGTTCTTTACCCTAACAGTCTTTTGAAAATTTGAGTAATTTGTGATTAGCAGATGGTAATGCATCACCATTATCTAATGTGCCTTTGCTAATGAGGTTTTGAGTTCCAAGCCTCATTAATAAATGCAGAAACCAGAAGTAGATCTGGGAATGGGGATTTAAATACATTACCATCTGGTAAACACTGGTTACTCAACCTTATGATAGAAAATACTTGGGTCGAGAACTATCCTTAATTTATCATCACAGATTCTTAAACATATACACATACTTAATAACGTATACATCTTTCTCAGTTTTAAACAGTGATTAGAGTGGAGTGTATATAAATAAACAATGGAAATGGATTCCTCACTCTCTAAATTTAAAGAACAGTATATTTTGAATTCTATCCAAATAATCCTCCTATAACATAAAATAAATAGTCCACACATTCACAAAATGTGTTTCCCACAATGCAGTAAAAGACATAAAGATACACCTCCTATGAGAGTTTGAACTGTTACGTTATGAGAAGTTCAAAATATGCTGTTACACTTTGAATTTAGATAAAGACTAATTAGTGTACTACTATTGTTTAATACAAGTAATCTTAGTGCATTTATAAAAATTAACATATACATAATTCTGCAAATAAAACTATTCTGTTAAAATAAGTATCGTATTAAAAATCTGAAGGTTGTAAAACAATTATCCATGTAAATATAAGTTGAGTAATGCATCTAAAAAAGGTTTTAAAATATTATGAAATAATCAGAAGAAGTTTAGAATCAATAAGATATGGATTGCAATTGCAGTATTTTAAAATTTCACATATGGAATATATTTATCGCATTTGAGATAACTTATCGCTCAATCTGAAATCGTGAATCAAAGTATATTTTTCTAATAAATAAAATAAGAAATCATTTCTTATTAAATTTACTAAGATTAGGAACTACACGAATAATTGTTTTATACTTTTTAAATAAGAAAATAAAAAAATATATCTTTTTTATTTTATAAAAGAATAAAATGTGGATTTTTTGATAATCATGATCTTACAGACGTATATGTGTCTGTAAAGGTTATAAAAAAGCACCATAATTTAAATCATATATCAATCTTCTGTTTCAAAATAACAAGATACTGATCTGGCCAACTTCCCAAACATGATCCTAAAATTCATAAAAGTTCACATGTCCAAAATGAAAAGAGTTTTTTAATCTTTCTTAATCTAATCACCTATGTCGTAATGAATTTGATCCATTTTTTATGACTACTGGAGTAGATTTTCTTTTTGACGAATAGTGAAAATTTTTACTTCTTTTATTTTCTTTTTTAATAAAAAACTTCCAAATAGTCCATCCAACAAGGCAAAATATACCTACAATCCAAAAATACAAAATAGGCTGAGGAAGTGGTTTCGTGATAGTTTCCCATCCAAATTTCATTATCAGAAGAAGTTCTGTTATGATCAAAGTAACAATAACCCATGACTGGCGACCAAATTTCGTGCATTCTCTGAAATATATAAAATACATAAATTAAAATATATACATGAGTAAATTTTTAAAAAATATAAAACCTATTTACAGAACAACTAAGTCTGAAAATGTTGCGATGATAATTTCCAAGCCGGATTCTCCTTTAAATGAATTTGCAAATAACACCCATCTTTACTTATATCATTGCCAATCTATTTTCAGAAAAAATAGTAATGTTTTTGGACTTGATTAATCCATGAATAGGTTTATATTATCAGCATTATGTCTCTCATAAGCCATAATTATTTATGGGTTCATTAAAATGGTTAAAAATTACTTTAATAAAATAAATGTAATAAAAAATTATAAATAACATTATGTATTTACAAATAAAATAACATTTACTCAAAAAGTAATCACTAAATCCGATCAAATTTTTTATTGTATGGTCAGTTTTTTTGGTACAAAATGTGAAATCAAAAAGACTTCTTTTAAGCAGATTTATTAACATAGACTTTATATAATTCAAAAATGTACTAATTTCAAATATGTATTATCTTTTAAATATTTATGGGTAATCATGAGATAAAAGCTAAAATCCATAAACAAGTTAACTATTTTCCATCCATATCTTTGGGGGGGGGGGGTAACCTTGAAAAAATAGTTCTTTATCTATATTATTTGTTTCATCATTTCAACAATTTTGAAAAACTATTCCTATCATAACTATTTTTATTTAATTCCAGTCTGAAGAAAAGCTACATCGGCAATAACAGTCTTATCTTTCTCCAAAGTCAACTGACCACTGAACTATAGAAACTATGATATCAGTTAATTAAGGATGGTCATTGGTATTTCTACTCTATTCTAGCGCCATCTATTGTAAATTTTAGTTATCAACAATAATTTAATTACTATTTCCAGACTTTCTGGCTTTTTCCTTTAACAATGAAGGCTTGGGATTCTATCATTTGTAAACCTTGATATCTAAGATTTACAACATATGGCGATCAAAAGAAAAGAAATGCTGTTACTATGATCACTGGCTTAATATTAAAAATCCAGGAAGAAAGTCTTTTATAAATATCCAGACTAGTCTAATCTTGAATTATTATTCTAAGTTAGAATGTGGCTTCTGTGGCATTTGCAGAATCATATTCACCAAAAACTGAATACCTGCAATTTCAGATATAATACATATGCTTTCTTTATATCACTTAGACATTTCTCCCATCAATGATTCTATCATAGGCAACCTTATATGCCTAAATAAGATTACCTTTCAAATAAGTAAAATATATTTAGCATTACAATCTATAACATCACATGATCACCTTGCATTAGATCCTAAGATCTAGGTGCAGTGCTCTCAGATCCAAGGCTCCTCACTGATGAAGGCCACAAGTCAGAAACTAGTCTGGGGATATTGGATGAGTAGGCACTAGATAGGGATTTTATGCACAAGCCTTCTGGCATCCATTGATTACTCTGGTTAGCACAAGGTGGCACTACTATATGGAGAGTTTTTGCCTGTTCATTACAAAGATTAATAAAAAGATTTTAATTTATTTTTTACCATATTAATCAGGTCTAAATTATCAAATCTCATAAAAACTTAGTACTCATTTTTGGATCTAATGTTTTAATTTTAAAAAGTAAACGTTGCTAAAAACAAAATAATTCCATTAATATCTTTCTGACAAACTTTTTCAACAGAAGTCTTCAAATTAATCTTAACATTTCTTAAATCTTGATCAGTCACAAGTTCCATCAGACCTGAATGAAAGATCGGTGTTGAATAGTCGGTCATTAAATAATTTTGCTGCACAGAAGGTCATGTGATATTTGAGTGTCAGAAGCAACTCAAATTGCTCATTTTATAGAAATTTCTAGATCTGTGAATTTTTTATATACCACTGTTCAATTTAACCAAACCACTTCAAACACTTTTTAGCAAAACTCTTTATTTGTACATATATACATACATACACCTATGTTTCGACTGTCCTGCAGTCTTCTTCAGATCCAGTTCATTTTAATTTCTTAAAAAAACATTTTTTTAAGAAATTATGATGAACTGGCTCTGAAGAAGACTGCAGGACAGTCGAAATGTAAGTGTATGTATATATGTACAAATGCAGGGTTTTACTAAAAGGTGTTTGAAGTGGTTTGGATAAATTGTATTTATAGGATATTACAGCAAAATAAAGAAAAGTGTGATTTTGGTAATACTTATTCTTATATACTTGTTTTTTTAAGCGTTACTATCTTATTTTAAAGTTACATGCTTAATCCCTCTAATAATAATTATTAAAACTTTAATCTAATTAAATATTAGTATTGTATTTATACATAAAAATTAGATTTTTTGTTGCTATTGCCTTCTTTTTGTGAGGGATTACATTTAATTAAATTGTAGAAATATGAATTATAATTGTGGATTAAGTAGTGATTTTCTGCCAAAACAACAAATTCCATTAAAAAGTTTTCATGTCTGTATTGTTTTAATGTTCTATATATTGTAATAAATAATGTATTATTTATATAGCATAGATTGTGTATGTAATATTATAAAAAAGAAACAAACCTCCAGTCATGCGCTTTTACAAATTTAAATGCAATCGGTTTGAAAAGCATAAGTGTATGCTTATCTATATATATATATATAAGCCAGCCGTTGCTCCCTGTTCTGACATCAGCATGAGAAAAGATTGGCTTATATATAGATAATCTCTAAGCATAAGTACAAACTCAAGCTTTTCAAACCGATGCTCATGGGTGAGTGCACATAAATTTCTAAAAGCACATGAACGGAGATTTGTTCCTTCTTTAATATATTAGTTATTATGTTTTGACTTTAAGTAAAACAGAATGAAAAATAGAAATTCATTAAATTATATAAATCTTCTTACTGTCTCATGCAAAAATAGAACAGTTTTTGATAAACCCCTCTGATAAATATTTGAAATTAATGGTATTCCTCAATGAATCTTTACCATTATTTATTATTTTCCTATTTATGTCTATTATTATATATATGGACTTACTTTCTTTAAGCTATCTATGTTTATTAGATCGATAAAATAATATTATATTTATGATCAGACAAAGACAATATTTAAGTCATTTAAAATCAACAAGAGGCTATCCAAGAATTGTAATTTTGATAGAACATGTTAAAAATAATTATATGATTAATTGTTTGAAAGATCATGTGACATTTGAGCCCCTTAATAACAGACTAAGCACAAAAGTTCCACTCAAGAGTCTGGTTTGAGGTTTTTTTTAAATTTACGTAGTCGAAAATTGACCCCAATATTGTTAACTTTGACTCCACTAATCTACCATTGATGAAAAATCTAATTTGTTAATCCTGATAAAAACAAACTAATACTGATCGAAAAGCCTCTAAAATAGACATCTAACTTTCTTTAACAAGATGTATTATGACTAAAGATAGTTTACTGAAGGATTGTGGAAAAGTGAGAAATTGGGAAAATTGCATTAAACTTAGAGAACTATGATCCTGCGTGATATTGACAATATTTGAAATGATAATGATGAATTAAATTTTATATTAGAATCTATAGTCTTAAATTGTATCAAGAATGCATTTATTAATTTCAATTATTGATGAGAGATTGATAGACAGTCAAATTTTTAGAAGCTTGGAATAATAAAATATTAGTATTTGCATTATGTAAAGTACATAGAAGAGCATATGAGTAACATTTATTTATATGAAATAATAATAGTGCAATTGGTTTACTGTAAAAGCCTTTCTTATCATCGTAAGTTTTTGTTTATCATTAATAATATTGGCACTGTTCTATTAGATCGTGTCAGCCGCTTGATGGCGTTGTTGCTATGCAAAACACATAAATATAAAGTTACCGGTCCCACCCCATTATTTGTGAAAGAATAATAATCATACAGGTTAAAGTAATCCATTTATTTCCTGTACTACTTTTAAATAGGATTAAGAAAACAAAAGTACTGTATTATTTAATATTTGTATTATCGTAGTTGTACCAATAGCAAAAACCTTAAAAATAACAAATTATTTATGACTCCGAGAAAGATTATCATTCAGACAAATTAGATTGAAAAAAATAAAATAAAAAAAAGAATTTGAAAGTTAAAAAAGAAGAGCAAATAATAAAATAAATAGACTTTTATATTCCATTGAACTGTTACCTTTAGCGTAAAAGAAAATTCACACTTTTCAAAATAAATTCAAGTAATAATATCCAGGTGAAAATAGATCATATTTTGAGTTCGTGTTATTCTCATCACTTTATCACATGTTGCTGTCCTGACCAATGACAACCTAACAGAAGAATCGATGTGATGTTTATTAATTTAATGAATTCTGATGTTAAAATTACGCTTTAATCAACTTCCGCCAAAAATAATCACTAGAAATTTTTATCAACCTAGAGTGATAATCCATAATGTTGCCTTTAAAAAAGAGAGAGTGAGAGAGAAATCAGGAAGAACCACATAGATAAGTATATAAGAATTCTAGTGACTTTTTGCCTTTGACAGAACAATCCAGTTGGCTTGGGTATATACATGAATTTAAAGATTATGAGTTTGATCTATGCTACTAATGTCAGTGATTAGACCAATAATGTCAAAAGGAAGACAGAAGATTAATACTATTTCAAAACGTTGTATTATGTACTAACCCATATGTTGTTATGGTATTAATAATTGCTTATGTAGAAAACAAATAAACTTTGAATTTTTTTAAAACATTTTATTATATATATACTTAAAGGAAAAATATTATTAATAAAAAATGATATAATAAAAAAAAATTCATAACACACATATATAAGATTTCAGAACTATATGGAATTATGCACATTTTATAATAATTATTTTTAAGCAATTAATAAAATAATATTTTCTAAACTTACGGATCATCCAAATACTGGAATGTTTCCCTCATAGCAACAGCTCCCACCAAAAGAAGAAAGCATAATCTCATTAAATTAAGATAATGAGGTGGGGGAAGCCACAATACAAATTTAAGGTAAAATGTGTTTAATTCAGCCAAAAGAACCTACAAAAAACAGACAAACAAAAAAACAAATTAAATAAATTCATCATCATAAAAATTGTTTTATTATATATATAAGATGACACAAAAATTATCGATTTAAACATCAAGATTTATGTAAAACAAATAATGGAAAAACAAAAGCTATAGATGAATATAATTGTTAGAATTGATGATATAAATAAAAAGTGCCATAATGAAATTGTAAACAAATTAAAACTATTTTATATGAATTCCCTTGAACAGAAACTCTATATGATTTGGTGAAACAGCATTCTGAAACTCAAAGTTTATGAGATCAAGGAGTAGCTGTTATATCTAAAGCTCAACCTTTTTTATGAACTCTCAAGGGAATAAACTAATTGATTATTGTTAATTGAACAGAAGATGGATAATAATTTCATGAAAGGTTATCTAAAAAGCAGTGGCAAGTTTTGATCTTCATAAAAAAATTCTTTGCGATTATAAAACCTACTTCTCAGAGCATCTCACAATATGTATATATTCAATCCTCATATTCAATAGATATTAACAACCTAAACTTCTTTATTTAAAAAAGGAACTAGTATTAAATTCACAGTAATAAAAATATAATATTAAACTGGTAAATGAGATATTTATTTTATATAGCGCTATGTTTATGAATTTTAATAAATTAAACATCAGCTTTTCAAGTTAATTCACATGCGCTTTTTATACTAATAAATGAATACTTTCACTTCCAACACAAGATAAAGTCTTTATGAAAGAATAGAATGAATCCACCTATTCTTCCAACCCAAACGCTTAAGTATGGGCAAATCTTAAGCACTGGAAATGAAAGCGTGAAGATAAGCCAATCACTTTAAATTACTTTTTACTATGTCTGAATGAATGACTGAGAAATTTTCTAGAATTTACGATACGTCATTCTTAAATAAAACCAAACATATGTAAATGAGACATTTATTTTATGTAGTGCTATATTTATGAATTTTAATAAACTAAAGATCAGCTTTTCAAGCTAATTCACACGTGCTTTTTATGAATATTAATACTAATAAATGAATACTTTTACTTCCAACACAAGATAAAGTCTTTGCGAAAGAATAGAATGAATCCACCTATTCTTCCAACCCAAACACTTAAGTATGGGCAAATCTTAAGCACTGGAAATGAAAGCATGAAGATAAGCCAATCACTTTAAATTACTTTTTATTATGTCTGAATGAATGACGACTGCAAAATTTTCTAGAATTTACGATACGTCATTCTTAAATGATCTTTAGTTTATTAAACTGGTAAGTAATTTTTTTTAATTACTTAATCCATATAAAGCTCAGAAATTCACATGAAGTTTATGAATTAGAAATACCAAATTGGTCATGATTAGAGGATTTTATACTCTGGACTCAAGGTGACCACAGAGAAAAACAACAATAAACTTTATAAATGTAATAATTATTGAATCTAAATTATGTCAATATCTCTCAAAATGAATTTTAACCAGTCAGATATTTTCAGTTGGGCCTAGCACACATAGACTTCTAAAGGGCACACATTTTTATTTTATTAAACCATTAAACATTGCATGATCTCCATTCTTTATGCTTACACAGACACTAAACTTTCCATACATTAGCGCCACTCCGTGCAAGCCAGAGTAATCAATGGATGCAACGTGCAATGCTCTCAGATCCAAGAACCCTCACTGATGAAAGCCACAATGAGTAGGCATTAGACAGGGATTTTATGCAGAAACCTTCTTGCATCCATTGATTACTTTGGTTTGCACTGAGTGGCACTAATGTATGGAGAGTTTAGCCTCTGTGTTTTTATTTTATATTTATTAATGTACATCGTACATTTACAAGTATCATATTTTTGGCAAGCATTTATTCACAATATCTAAATCATTCTTTATTAGATTAGAAATCATTATATTTCATATACAGGGGATCCTCATGTTTGAATAGATACAGAAAAATGACATCAAAATCAAATTAATTAAAGACAGGAGACAAATTCCCATAGGAATAATGTTAATAACATTTAATCAGTGTCGTAACACAATGATATAGCAATACTTTCTTTTATATAGAAAATTAAAATACATTTGTTCAACACATGAATGTTAATATTGGATTGTACTGTACACAAGCATATAAATATTTGAAAATATAAAGATATGAAGTAAATAAACAAAAGTTCAAGTTTTATGTAGAAAATAATAATGAAAAAAGTCACGAATGAACAAATAGAGTTAATATTTATTTCCTTACATTCCCATTCGTTAACTTAGTGCATATATTTTTACAATCAGTCGACTAAGCATTTTCACCAATCATAAATTTCAAATAAAGTTAGCCTAAATTTGACAAAACTATGCATGCTAGAGTTATATTATTAGTTAAAAAAATTTTTTGCCTTTGAAAGGTGCCAGCGATAAAATCCAGAGGATTTTTAATGATTTTCTTTCCAAAAAAACATACTTTTAAACTCTTTTTTTACCTTTTTAGATTTCACAGAAAAATCAACAAAGATGCAACATCCATGGCCAAAATGAATTTTGATTCCGAAGCAAATATAGATATTGATTTCTCAGTAGTCGATCCATATGACTCAGAGCTCATGTTCTCTTGCAGCTCATCTGATGAGTAATGTCCCAGTGACTTCTTAGAAGATAAAGAAAATGAAATTCCTAAAAAAAGGTGGATGACCAAAGCTATAAGCACTACAATCATTTCTATGCTAGAACCATCATCATGACCAGATTTAGGCCTCCTTCTGGCCATGAATATTATTGAAGCATAAGTACCAATTAGCAATTTTGCAAAATTTCCAGGGCTAAAGTTTTCAAATATCCACAAGTATTCCATTTTAGTTTTTTCAAATCATTTTTTGATAAAAGAAACTACATAAAATATTATTTCTGAAACTAATAAGTATGTTGTAAAACAGAAAAAAGTTCCGGGCTGCTTAAATCTGTCACCCTGTGGATTATCTTCAATTTTGGCATGACAATTAGAGCATATCTGAAGAAAGAAATCCAAAACTAGACAATTTGAACTTGCAGAAATTATGATTCATGACACATTTTTTTATATATATCCTAAATAAACTTTTTTATTTGAAAATAATACGATTTTTAGTTTCCTTCTTTTCCCATATTTAATTAATATAAATCATGAATTAATCTTATTTTATGATAAATTACAATTTATTGTTTTTTTGCATAATAATTGATTTACAACAATTATTATTAAATGTTAACTTTATTTATTATAAAAGAATATATATTCCTAGCATAAGGTTACAATTTTTTAAAAATTTAAAACCAAGACATTTGAAATAGCTCAGACAACATAAGTATAGTCGCTGTGGTAGAATAGAAGTTGAACAAATATATTACGGAATATGCTTATCTTTTTTTGTCTTTAAGTGGGTGTCCAAAAATAAATAATTGTTTTAAAGTTTCTGCTATGTGAATTACATCACCCCACCTGCATACATGTTAACAATGTTTTTTTTAAATTGTTTAAGTAATAGTGAATAGAGAATAGCATTGAATCTTGATATCTTCTTAGAAGAGCATCTTGATCATCGTTTATTTTTATAATTTCCTAAACTGTACTGGTTACATTTCACAACTAACCAGGACCAATGGCCAGAAAACCAGTACTATATTGGTAAAAATCAGTACGTAAGGTCACTTTATCCTAGCAGAAGCCTGCATGCATTGTAAACTATTGGGGCTGCTAGTAAAAATGTAAGTTATCAACGTTTCTAATTTCTAACGTTTTGAAATACAGGATTATTCTAGATAAGTCCTACATCATTTCATTAAGAATTTTAAGAGAAATGTAATGAACCTATCTATAAAAATATAAGTGTAAAATTTAATTCTCAAAATTTAGAATTTGTGAATCTAGTTCTATATAAAAGTAAGAACTTTAAAAAATGTTAAAATTTTCCTTTTCCTAATTTTTTTTTTTAATGGTAATATTTCCTCAGTTTTGTTACATTCCATGAGCTGGCGATATAAAAAAGTATTCTTGATTTATTCAAACTGAAATTATTCTATGAATTATATTTCTAATTTAATGTCTTTAAACATTCAACATAGCACTCTTAAGTAAGAGAAAAGAAAGTTAGAAACCCTAAAACACCTATTTATATATACACTGAACAATGATAGATATGTATAAGAGAATGTGATCTGGGCCAATTGATAAATGCTGATTCAGCACAAAATGTGCATTTTGGGGATCATAGATCTTTTTCATATGTCTTTGGTCATATGTTTATGATTACCTCCCTCCACAAGGGGTTAAAAGTGGGCCAAAACCAGTCCCTACCTTGCTCGAGAGTAGTGTAGTGAAAATTACACTACAGAAATATTATTCATTATTGGATAATCTCTAGTCTAATGAATGACTCATAAAAATTATTAATATACTAAAACACCATCTGTTTATTTGTTAGTCTCCTACTTATTTTTCAAGCTTTTGATTTTATCAGTTTTTAACTTTCTTTTTATCTATTAAAGATAATGAAATCTACAGGTAAAAGAAAAAGCTAATAATGGCTTTGTTAATAGAAACCATTTTTATCGTTATTTGTGTTTAAGCTTTTATCTTTTAATGTTGTAAAACTGTGAAAAAAGTTTTGTCGAGGGATCAACTTTTACAATTTATTCTTAGCTATTAAGAGAAAAAAAGTAAAGTGTTTAAAAAGAACAAAAACAACAACAAAAAAGCAAAATGAAATTTTTTTAAAAAACTTATTAAATGTTTATTTGCAAAGAAGTTAGGTTACAGAGGGACCACCACGACCCAAGATAGCAAATTTTATAAAGATAAGAGCGGCCATCTAATTTTTAAAATTTTAAATGGAGCCTTTTGTTTTTAGATGATTATTTCTTTTTACCATAAATTTTACTGATATCTTCCATTATATATGGTAAGATTCTATGACATATTTTTGTGAATGAGCATGCTTGTGCAGAATGATTTATTTTGAAAATTTTCTATCCACGAAGCTTCCATTAATCATGTTGTTTTACAATTGATCGGCTATAAATACGCAAAAATATTCAAAATGAAACTGTAAGGAATAAGAACCTAATTTCAATAAGTACAGTGCAAATATTTTGTAAGAAGTTTTTCTTAGAAAATTCTTACACTTTATTTAGATACTTAAGTAGCTATCAGACTGCAAAAACATGTTGATAATCCATATCGATATCGTCCATTTGATCTATTATTTTAATGATGGGCAACAGTTTTTTCTGCATGTTCCAGTATGGTTAATTCCATTCATTCATGACTCAAACTTAGTCCTTACTGACCAATTCATAATTAGAATCGTGATATTTATTTCCAGGGTTTCCACCTGTCTCACCATCCATTCAAAATAGTGTATTCTTAATTTTACTATTTCTAACAGTTACCTTTATGGATTTGCCTTCATCAAAATCATTCATTAATTTTCTTAGCTATCTATGGTGGCCCAAGTATTATTCCATAATATTTCATCTCAAAGGCATTAATTCTTACTTTCTTTTGTTTCCGTAGTATTCTTGCCTCATACCCATATACTGCAATGGACCATACCAATGTCTTCAATAATCTATTCTTTATTCACATATTTATGCAGGTTTTTATATATGGGTACTAAATTTTGTAAACAACTTTGATGCCAATAATAACTATGCACTACCAAATTTTTCAATAGACTATACTTAATCGCTATACTTTTGGGCATTAATTGTGTAAATCTCTTAGACGCTAACAATAACTAAGCAATTATTTATATATAGCATTCTTAAACATGTTTTATTATGAAACCTAGATAGACAAATTCTAAAACCTGTTTCAGCTGAACTCTCTATACTTTTTTTATCTCTGCTATTCCTCCAGTTAATCACTTTACCCTTGTTTGAATTATATTTAGCCTTAGCAAATATTCCGCTTCTGCTCTCATCAATCAATGTATGTAAACTTTGTAATTATTTCTCTGTTGTTGCCATCAAAATTACGTCACAAAGTGTATACTCATCTTTCATCAGATACAGAATTCCCTTTGAAATCCATCCACAACCATTCTTATTACTATCTCTGCTACAAGGTGACAATACATAGGAAAATCTCGTCCTTTTCCCTACTTTAAAAACTAATCTAAGGTTGATTGTGCTTTTTGTGTATATAATAAATACAACATCTGTCTCAAATGTAGATATTCCATATTTTATATTGCATATCTTAATATAAAGAATTTAGTCTGATAATCTAAAAAGCAGAATTGCTGTTAAAATTCTCTACCCTCGGGAGAATAATGTTTAGAATGGTCATATGACTTGTTGCTTCTTTTCGTGGTCTAAAACCTACCTACGTTGTGCAAATTTTCATTCTAATCTTCATCATTATCTTGCTGATATATGAAACCAAAGCTAATGGTTTATAATTATCACAATGACTAAGATCTCCATTCTTTAAAGTTGACAAAAGTTGCTGCAATCCAATTCCCGGGTCAATCTTCGCTCTTCCACATAACCCAGATCAATCTAATAATCTATCTACAATGAATAATAACTGTTAGTACCTTATCTGTCACTAGTGATTTCCCATTTAGTAGTTAAGAATATGGCTCTTACTATTTTCATCGCAGCTATTCAAATTGCGTAAATGGTATAACAGATATTATTGTATCAACTTTATACATGTTTTCATAAAATTCTCTCTATTGACTGACCACCATGTCTGCATCTATCAAGTCACCATCTCATAACTAATTTTGATATAAACTTTCTGTACGAAACATTGTCTTACTATTACAACATCTATCTTTTCAAATTCTATTCATAAGTTGTTTATATATTTTTGTTTGTCCCTCCTGACTGCGGTATCCTCTTGTTCCAACTCTGTCACAATTCTTGATTTTTCTTTTTTCTTCAATCATTTTCATTGTTTCTATCATTAGCCAATCAGCCATTCTCATTCTTTTTTTTAAAACACTCATGACCTACTTTGCAACTTTCAATATATTAATTTCTAATACAGTCCTTGTTTACTACATCATTACGCATAGTCAGGCATTCAAATTGATTTAAATCTGCAAATATAATCTAATAATCTATCAGTTACTGTTTTATCTATATTCAGTTTATTAACAACCCTCTTATTGATCTTTATGTTTGTTATCACAAGCTGATGATCTGTGTCTAGATTACCTCTTGAATATATTTTGTACTTCTTAATATTTCTTTCTCATTTCCTGTTAATTAACATCATCTGGCGACATCAATGTAAATCTTTTAAATAATGGAAAACTTGTATTGATATTAAGTAAATTGCTTGTATGGCACAAATCAACAAATCTTGACGAGCTACAATGCACCACACTAGACCATATCTCCCAGTCATTCCAGTTCAACTCTCTCACCAACTTAGGCATTTTATATCATCTTGGATAATAGTCATACCTGTAAATCTTCATCTGTTACTGCTGCCATCAATGCAACATCCAATGGTGAAGTCCTTATACAATTTCGTTCATTTATTGGATCATATTCTACCAGTACTCCATTATATCTTGTGCGTATTCCTAAACCATACCACGTTGATGTTCTCCATCTTTTCCAAACAAGATAACAATACGTCAATCCATTGTATTATGAGATCTAAACTTTGTGCTTTTAGTTTCTGCCAAATTGCATATACGAATTCCAATTCTTTCTACTCCATAACCCATCAGACCTCTATTTATTAATCTCTCTATAATCCTTTTAACATTCCATGTACAATTAATTGTCATCCCCTTCCTCACTTCCAATCTATTAGTTGCCCTTGCATTAGATACTAAATCGTACTCTGCCTTCCAATTTTTTGATCTTATCTGATTGCTGAATAGGAGACATAGTCCATGTTTATCTGGATAATAACTAAACTAGCACAAATCATTTATTTATCTTTTTTCATCATTAATAAACAAATTACAGTCATCTTCACTGCTCTTTGAAAACCTAATGAAGTACTAATATCTGATCGGAATAGTATTTTGCTCACATTCTGCCCTTAATAATTTTAAACTCAAGCTATATATCATGAACTTTTCATTATTCTCACCCAAGGTTAATCTGTCATCTGCTACATCACTGATAAACATAATACCTATTAGCTACCCATATCAAGTTTAATCCTGTTGCTGAAAAGGTATATTAGGGTGTGACCATTGCCATCTAGTAACACTTACTTGGAGGATTAAGATGAGAAACCAAAATGATCAGCCTGTCTTGATGTACTTGTGATCTATCAATCTTTTCACATCAGTGTAATAAAAGGTTATAACAACTATAACAATACTATATATATTTCAATCCAAATTTTCTTATCATTCAGATGCCCCTACTGATAAAAAATTACCCCCACTCAATATGTAAATGAAATGATGCTTAATATTGAAATCAGAAATACGTGATTGTATTCAAAAGTGAAAACTTTTAAAGTACATATATAAATCATATCACTGCAACCAGTGCTTAAATTAACCGAAAGAACATCTGCAATCTATTGTTTAGAGAAGATTGCCTTGGCAACAGATTGTAGATATTCTATTGGTTTAATTTATATAACCAGTTAAATCTTGAGACTCAAGGTTTAATATAAATAATTTATATACAGTAATTATTATATGTAGCTTACTAAATATACTTTTACATAAACCAACCTTCTAATATTATCAATGAGAGCATTTAAGACATAGTTTTCAATATATTAATTATGTAAATGATTATGTTATAAACGATATACACCTGAGTCTCGTTTTATGCGGATTACTTTAATGTGATTTTGAAGTTATGCAATTCATGTTTCTTCTTAATATTTTTCATATTTCACTATATTTATTAGATATCAAGAAATTTAAATTATTAATAACTTATTTTCACTTGAAATACTTTTTTTTTTTTTTCAAAAATATAACGTTATATTAGCAGCTAACGTGAATATGGCCTGAAGCTGTATTTAAAATTTTAGCTTCTATGTAAATAACCTACTTATACTAATAAGTAAATAATAATAATAGATTTACACTTACGTATAAAAATATCGCAATAAATATTCAAAAATTTTAAACTTTTAAAACTTATTTTGTTAGGTATAACAGAAATAAATAATGTAGATTTTTATAATAAATAACGAAGATTTTATTGATTTTATAAACTGAAAATAATATTTCAAATGCTAATGCAGGGGTGCCCAACCCTATGCCCGCGGGCACCATGGCGCCCGCCACTATCTGAACACGATAAAAAATTATTTATCTGATACAAATAAATTTAATTTTTAAAATTTTCTTATAAATTATTGTATTATATTGTAATCAAATTGTAGGGCATACTATACTTTTACAGTGTAAAAATATAAACGTTAATTATATGTTAAAATTTTATTTTTGAAATAAATATTTTTTGTATATTATGTGTATTATTAACAATATCGGACTATAAATTTACATTGAAAAAATAAATGGTGCTCGCCACCTGGTTGTAAAAATAAATGGTGCCCGCCATCTGGCGGCTATTATAGAATGTGCTCTTAAGTGCAAAAAGGTTGGGGACCCCTGTGCTAATGTATAATCTTTTTGTTTTGATTACGATCTCGTTTTTTTAATATAAAAACAAAATGTGAACATTTAAAATTTATTTCAGTAGTATAAATCAGTTGTCAACAGAAAACCATTAACACAGCACAAGGCTGAAATTGGCACTAGTTGTGTAAATGTGATGGAGCAGAATATGGGAAAACTTAGAATGGGGAATGAAAAATAAAGTGGCTAACAAGTTTCTCTGGGCATAATTGCTGAGTGATTCTTGACTTCATTCAAGGAGAAGCTACATCACATCACATCGATGAATCTGATTTCTTACTGGTTTACAAACAAACCGCATATCGTCAATAATACCGTAGTTAATAAAAAAAAGTAAAAAAGTTTACCTTGTGTAAATTTTTTTCACATATTTGATATTTTTTATTAGTCATACTTTATTTCCTTATTTTTTAATGTGAATTTTAAAGTAATTTTCCTTGTTGCTTTGCTTTTATGCGAATTCTGAAAATTACAGACCCTATCCCCCATTTTTCAAGGTAAGTTAAGTCTATTTTTGTGCAATTTTTTTAATGTGGTTTTTCTGTGGAACCTATCTACCGCATAAAACGAGACCCGGGTGTATAAGTAAACACATTTTTAGATTTATGGAATCAAAGCAGTTAATCAAACCACAGAAAAATGTTTAACTAGATGGTCATTCATATCAATATAAAAAAGTCTAACAACTAACATGAAGCTATACATATTTTGATCCATAACTGAATATTCACTGATATATCGCCAGTGAGTAAGCATCAGCCTCATTCATTAAGGAAAATAATAATTTGTATAAATGATCAATTATTTCTGTTTATTTTTTTGTTACAAAGAATACTGTAGATAAATAATGGTTTCATTAAATTAAAATCTATTAAAAATTAAGCAAAATGTAATAATTTCTAACCCAATTAAAAATCAATAACTATTAATCACTTATGATAATTACATGCTATTTGTAGATAGTCGATCTTTGATTGAGTAAGTTTTAACTCTTGAGCCCATCACTCCATCATTAAAGTAAAGTATATGGCTCATGAAAAGTGATCGTTGTAAATAATCAATTGCAAACTATCAGTGATGAAGATCAAGCTTTATCACTTAGTCGAAATCCTCTATTACCTAGTTAATCATTATCTTATCTTCTCTCTATTATAGAACTATCTACTGTGTGAGTAATTATTGGATAACAGATAGAATAGGGCTCTAAAATAACCATTTCCAGACTACGGTCTAGCTTTGCCTCTGTCAGTAAAGAATACAATTCAAATTGAAATTAATACATTTATGCATCTTTCTTATGATATTATCATTATTACCAATCTTCCTAGCAAATTAATAGTAAGATCCCATAACTACCATGAAATTGAGATTTCTAAATAATTTAGAAACTGACTTTGTGTCACATGGTATAAAATTATGCAAATGAGATAGCTGGGTTTAATTTAAAAATCTTTTTTTTTTTTTTAATTTCAGATGTTAGTTCGAATACTATAAAGGAATAAAAAGTATCTGCTAGACACTCAAGTATATTAGTTTCAACTTTAAATCCTAATACTTCATGGATGAAGGCAAAATTCAGAAAATTGATCTAAGGATATGAATATTATAGCACTTTAGCAGCTAGCGTCTATTAGTAATTTAAGTTTGCAATACATAGCTTGGAAGTAAAATGAAAGAATTTTTAAAACAAAAGAAGATAAAAGAAAAAAAAACCCATTAAAAAATGATATAATAATTGAAAAATAGAACCAAAAAAGTGTTGAAGAATATATGAGATGATGTGCCTTAGAAAAATGATGATAATCGTAAATTTAAAATGAAAAAATGAAAATGACTTTGCATATATATATACAGCTTTGTAACAAAATGGATATTTTAAAATTATTTCAAAATTTTTATTTTCTAAAAATGAATCCAGAATATACTTACGGCAAAAATTAGGCACAACATGGCTATCCACCTCTTAAAACTTGATGTTGGCTTCCAGTCAAAATCAATCCAACTATGAGGGCTAAATTGAGCAGCCACACGTTTAAGCTTCCCCCTAAAACCAATAATCAAAGTTTACACAATTTTATTTAAAATCTAATAAATTTCAAATTAAATAAAAGAATTGAAATTAAAGCCTGAAGTAACACTGAATAAATTACGTATTACAAACTTTAATCAAACGTCATAAAAATGTTTAGGCACATGCATGTATAAAAAAATAAACATATAATATTTTCCAAATAAAGTACCATCCAGAAATTTGATATTTGAAGGCAGTGATATCTGATATTCCTGTTACCTTATTAAGTTCTATTTTTAATATATTTAATAGAAAAATAATAAGACTAATTATATATATAGAAGCATATGTGATACATATTAAAAAGAGCAAAGTATATGAGAATATATAAATTTCAACTACAAAATGATTGAAGTGATTTTTCTTTTTCATTCTTAAAATTTGATATTATTTAAAATGGATATCAACTAGTCAAGCGTTGTTAGTTGAGAGGTCATCACAGCCGTCTTGCAAGCAAGTAATTGGTTGCAGACGGTTGTGAGTTCGCCTCCCGGTCGATGCTATGACATATGAAAATGGATATCAACTTCAATATATATATATTTTTACTTTTCTTAAATAGAAAATCTTATAATCATAAGTTAGTTAATTGTTTACTAAATTTGCTAAATACACGTAGTAATAATTTTGTTTTTAACAACTCCATTGACTTGTTTCTCAAGTTAGATACAATATAAAGGACTTGCAAACTGAAAAGATTTATTGTAGAGAATTTTTTTTAAATAGTTGTTTTAAAAGTTAGCAGAACTTTTATCAACTTAAAGCTTGTATTTTACAGCCTCTCAGGTTAGTGAGTAAGATCTCTCAATAAAGATGATGCTAACACATTTTAATCATTTACCAACTTTATGTTAAATGGCATAAAAGAAGTCTTGCATTGGTGGTCGAGAGGTCAGCGTGACTGCCTTGCACTTGCAGGCAGTTGCCCGTTTTGCGGGTTCGCGTCCCGGCCGATGCTATGATACTTAAAAAAAAAAGAAGTCAGCAAAAAGCCTATTTTAATTTTAAGAAATTAATTTAAAGAACCCGTTTCATGCATAAAGAAAATGGCTTGAAAGGAATTTCAAAACTTAAAAGATTTATTGATATTATTAACAATGAATTGGGATTGATATATATTGCTTTAGAAATTAACCTTATTGTTGTCTTTATAAGAAGAATTAACGAAGAAAAATATTCAGTCAAAACAAAAATTAAATCAACAAATTATAATAAAATTCTCTATAGTAATAACAAAAAAACTTCTTTCTTCAGTGTAAGCTATTAAAAAAAAAACCTGGGTAGGAAAAAAAATAAACTCCTTGATAACTTTTTTTTTCTATTTTTAAAACTACTTCTAATCATTAATAATAATGTTGAATGTTAAATAAAGTTTATTTAATATTTCTAAAATACAGATATTAATTTGATAACAGGAAAAATATTAAGTGAATTCTTCATTAATATTTTTTTTTCTCATTTTCTATAAGATTTTATAATAGTTTTAGAATACAAAATAAGCAATATACATTTTGTCTTTAAAATATATTTCGCTAACGATTGTATGTATTTATCAAATATTTAAGTAACTTTATGCAATATGTGTAAAATTTTGTTTATTTTAATCTTGTATAAAGTTAAGAATAATTAATTAAAATAATGAAATCAGAGTTATAAGAAAATATGCAAGCTATGTAAGATGATTTATGTATTAACATATGTATTGCAATATGATTTGGGTACATTACTAAAATGTTTTAAAATTTAAAAATGATAGTTGAATCGAAAGTTAGTTGACTTCTAAATACTCCAATAACAAGAGCTTATCTTTAATAACTATTTTTATTCTTAGACAATGATCCATTTTTAATCAATACAAACATAAGAGTATCAATACTGCTTTACCTCTTACTAGATTGACACGTTATCAATATCCAAACTATCAAATAACCCATTACTAACCATTTTAAAATTATTAATCTTATCAAAAACCTCAAAAGAAGAAACTGTGTAATAATCAAAATTAACAAATTGTTTTAAAAAATTCAAGAACTTAGAAACACCTTCAACAACATTATAAGTGAAGTCAAAAATTAATCTTAAAAAAAAACAACAACTTCTTTGTAAGTCTTAATATTCATAAACACCTTAGCTGATATGAAGTCATTAAAATAATATTTTAAATAATATACTCTATTAAAAATGTTTAAATTTGTGATTTTCTTCATAATGTCTATTAACTTCCTTTTAATCACATTATCAGGATCTTTTACTAAAAACATACTGAACCGATATTATTTAATTGGGTTTAAACACCTTTTATCATAATTTTTCATTTATATTTTTAATATTATGTAAACGAACTGGCCCTTCAAGCAGAGGAGAGAATACTATTGATAGCATAAACCTTCAATAATACCCATAATCAGATCGAACTATGCAAAGCATAACACGATCACATTTCCAGATCGTGGCCCATCTCGACTGCTAGATTCAAACCCATCTCGACTGCTAGATTCAAACCCTTGCCATCTAAAGCAGTTTATTTGTTTTGAGGATCAATCTCAGGTACCAGCCAATCATAAGTTATATAATCAGCATGCTTCGGATGACAGGCACACAATCAAGCACTTGAAATATTTCATGACTAGCTCACCCTCTGTCTCAATATCCAGCATATTTACTTAACACAAAATAACTATATTAATTTACTGGTCATGCAGTGACAAGAAAGAAAGAAAATAGACAAAATAACAATTAGAGCAAACATGAATATTTATTTGTGCACACATATATTTAATACATTATAACAATAAGATTTGACATAAGAAAAATATAAATGGCTTTAGGCTATAGTTATAATTGTCCATTAATTAAAGTTCATTCATTTAAAATGGTCAAGATTGTGATCAGAATATATTTAAAAGTATCTTTACCTAAGTTTTCATGATTGTCAGTTTCCAACTGGTTGGCTTTTTGGTCTCCATCGATGGTTCCAGGGCTTGTTTTCCGTTCTTTGTGTTGAAAATGGAGAGTTTGCGGCAGTGTTTACTTACAATATTGGCCATGTTCCAGGCGTTGGTTCAATTGATTTTCTTTTTGTTGAGGATTTTTGGGACCTGAAGCCCAGCCAAATATCCTAAAGTTGTCTAGCAGTACATGTTGCTAAATCTGCAGCTTTTGCATAGATGTTGACCACAGCAGTAATTGACTAGCTTACTACTGCCTTTACAGTTTCCAAATCTCTGGATCTCTGGTTGTTTTTGGATTCTGCATTCTGTCCGAACTGAATAATAGATCTAGCAGATTGCAGCCCCAACTGAATAACAATAGAAAAAGCTTCTTTATATACTTTTTTCTCTCCTATTGTTTTAATTTCTTATCGTTATTTTTAATTTTAATCTTAACTTGAAATCTGTCTTTTAATTAATTTTACATTTCTGGTTATCTTAATCCTTTGCTCAGATTCATCTAAATGACCTTGATAAGATAGTTTGCAGTTTTTTAATTAATTCAACTATTAATTTTGGTTTTATTATCAATCAGAAATCTTATAAACTAATTAATTGCATTTTTGAAAGCTTTACAAACATTTTATTTTTACACTAATTTTTAGTCTGATTTCATATTTTCTTATTTTATACATTATAAAAAAAGTTTTCTTTGCAAAGAGAGAGAAAAAAGTTTTAAATTTTTTAAAATTCTATTTTAGATTTCTCCTCCTCTTGCTAAGAAGTTTTATTCTAAAAAAAATATGATGCAGTACTTTTATTTTTGCAAAATTTAATTTAAAAAATCTTAAAACTAATTATAATTTTTTTAAAAAAAATTATGAAACATGTAACACTATTCAGTAGCGGTACAATATATTTACCATTATTTAATTCTTTATCTATTTTTTTTTTCCTAAACCCATTTCCTTTCATAATGACAAACCAACCAGTTTTGTCTTTATGACAAATGAACACAGCATCAGTGATTAACCTATTCTTAAGATGTCTTAACTTGGCAAGATGAACAATAAATTTTTCCTTACTTTTTAAACTCTTATTAAACACCAATGAATACTAATTTTTGGCTCATCACTTAAATTACTAGATTCAATAGATGAATTTATAGCAAAAACTATATTTTTTTTAAATAAAAAGAAACAAAATTAAGACTTTTATTAACAATTTCTGATTCTCTATTATTCAACTTATTAGATTAACAACTTTATTAATAGATATTATTCTTATCCATCATTCTGTTATTAAAATAAACTTTATAATTATATTTATAAAGCGCATACTCATTATGTAAAGTAGTATTTATTAAGGTTATAATCTGAAGACTATGCGCCTGAAAAAATGACAGTAGGACCTCTGCAAATCTCTTGTCTTTTAAATAAATCTGTGTTAAAGATTTGTAGAAGTCCCTACTGTCATTTTTTCAGGTGCATAGCCTTAATAAATATTAAATTAAACTTTTTTTGGTTGTCGTCGAATAGCTACTATATCCCACTCGATGGCACAGTTTTCACGCTTAAACTATAAAATATGATCATTCCCGGGCTGTTAATTATAATCATTTTGATGTGTTTTTTGTAATGCGAAAATAAAAACAAAAGAAAATAGTCTTTTTTAAATATTACTTAAGTTTAAATATTTTTTATTAACGTATACAAATTAAATGATAATAATAAATGTAAAATAAAATAAACAAATTACAATTTGATTCGACTTTTTTAGTTTTCTTTTTATTAGAAAAATCAATTTTCTATCGGAGATTTTTTTTACTGGGGTTATGGCTTTTTTTGTTGTTGTTGTTTACCGCTAGTTTTTATTTCAAATAGAATGACAACTAAAAGTAAAACTTGTTACGGTTAGTTTTAGGGTTAGGATTAGTTTTAGGGTTATTGTTCTGTTGTTTGTAATGCTAAAATAAAAAATATCAAAATTGTATTTTTGCAAACATTTTTTTTTACTAACATGTATAAAATAAATGATAACAATAAACGTAAACTATATTCAACAAAGTCTAACAGTAGTCGGAGAAAAGAAAGAAACTAAAACTTTTTTAAACAACGACAAATATATATATAAAATGTTTAAAATATATGTTTTTCTGACATGTAAAAAAAATGGGGAAAATTCTACTTTTCTTACGAGATATTTTTGCGTTAACACTCTTTTATTTCAAATATATAATACCGTACAACTTCTTTGTCTCGTGGAATGTTACGAAGAGTATATTACTTGACTCGTTACCTACTTCCAACTCACTTTATACATATATCTCGTCAACATTTACTACATAAAACTTCAATAAACTACGGTGTAAAAAGTCTGTTAATTATTACTTTACAAAATCGGAACATTTCAATACTTTAAAATAAAAAAAAAATCAAATGAAAACAACATTTCCATCCAATTCAAAAAAACACACCCTCTCCCCAAGCCGTAACTATTTTATAAACTGTGAGATATTCGGAAAATGTATTTGCTGCGTAAACATACATGCTGTACTGCAACGCAACATAGCGGCCTGCAATTCGTAGCACAACAAAAAAGTTGTATTATAGAAAATGCAGGTTCGAACGTGTCGACCGCGGAAACAGCATTTTTATATGTTTTAGCGCAAAAACAGCGCCATCCAGTGGGATATAGGGCTCATCGACGAATACCCTTTTTTATTTTTGCAAGCAGCCATTTTAATTTTGTTCATACTTCCTATAATAGAATTTTAACCCACTTATTTTTAATTGCCCGATAAAAAAATTAAAAATAAAATAATTAAAATCTTGTCTCTTATCTAAATTATACCGATTCCTTTTATATTCTGAAATAAATCTATAAAGCCTAATAAAATTCTCTTTCAAAACTATTTAAAACAAAAAATTTCAAATTCAAAAATAAATTATCATTCTTAAATAATTTTCTATTCTTCCTATGATTAAATGGCAGTTGTCGATTTCAGCAATTTTCAGTCAGAAATTTATCACTTACAGGCTTCTTGGGGGTTGTTGATAATACCGCAGCATCACCTAGTAGCCACAGTGAGCATAAATCACAACTACCAATTAAATATTTAACTCTTGGAAAAAAACATTAAATTCCCCACATTTTTTTAAAAAAAAAAAGCCACCTTAAAGATTCTATCCTATTAATCATTCAATGAAAAATTATTAAAAACTAAACCCCACAAATTCATAATAAAATATAACTACAAATAACAAATATATAACTAAACTTACACAAAATAACAACAATAAAAAAATGCACACATCCAAACATAACACATTTTTTTATTTTTACTTTATAAAAATAACCTTATTGCAAATAAATATTATAAATAAAACCCAAACAAGCAAACCTATATAAATTTTATGACAATTCCTTGCAGTTATCATAAATATAGTTCAAAGTAAATTAAGCCTTAATGAAAGAATTAAAAGTCCATAAGAGAAGAATAAAAAATGGGTATCATAAAGGCAAATAGTTAGTTTTTCCATATTTTATCCCAGTTGGTAGTGATGGTAAACGAAAAAAGCTTATTTTCTGATATGGACCAATTGGCTTTTGAGACTATCTAAAAGAGAAATCAATATATATATAATAGTAAAGACTCTTGCATAATTTGGTCAAGTGATAAAATGGCAGATTCTGGAACTCATAAAGTCCCCAGATTGCAGACTAGTTTATCACTTTCGGTTTTTAAAACTTCTTATAAATTCTTAAATAATAAACTTATTTGATTATTTTAAAGTAAAGACTTGTGATATAGTGGCTAAAGCATGTTTCCATGCCCATGATAAAGGATTCACACTTGGGATAGCTAAAACATTTTTTTTCTACTTTCAATCAGGTTTTAGACATTTCTTTCAAATAGCTGGTCAATATCCATTTACTCATTTAAGTTCACAAACATCCACTATAAACTTGAACAATCAATTGTCAGAAAACAATAGAATTACATACAAAGTAATCTTCATTCTATTCTAGGCCATCTATTGTAAGCCTTAATAATCAATAAACACCAGATGAGATAATACTATAAAATCATCTCTAAACTGACTGGCTTCTGGCTTACTACTTTTTTCCAGCTTTAAATTTTAACCTTCACTGATGAAGACAAAAGCTAGAAACCAATCTGGAGATTTGGATCATAAAGCAGTACATTATCTGAAATCCAATGACTCCTCAAACTTGCAGTAGATAGTTGTAGATTAAACGATAACTGCTTTGGAAGCATATAAATAAGCATATGAGATCATGTGACACTTTTGGTATTATGTCCAAAGCTTCAAACTAATTTCTGACTACTAGTCACCTTCAATGAGAATTAGAAATTTGCATTCTTACATCTAATAGCCTTTTATAGTATCCAAGTTAACAACTTCAGATTCAAAAAGCTTAAGATTTTGCAATGAAGTAAATTTGATGCCAGATGTTTTAGTGCAAATTATGCTTCTCAATGAAGAGTCAATAATCAAAAACTAAATTAGGAATTTGAATATAATGTATCCTCTAGGATGTAATTGATCATTCAATCTTAAAATAAATGGCTCAGGAAAAAAGGAACTGGATGAATCATTATTTCAAATACAAATGTACATTACAATACATAAATGGATGTCTAGTTATTTTAGCTAAATAGTAAAATGAATAGAATACTTTTAAATCCTCATCATCTGATAATAATTATTTATTGTTCATTGGTAATTTATAATGACTTTTGGAGAGGGGTTTATATTGTAGCAGACCCTTTAAAACCTGTTTTGATTGTTTTTAAAATTTATATTTGTACAAGCTAATATATATTAATTAGAAACACTATTTAATTTTCAAAGTTGTTATGCAACAGGAAAAATAATGAATCCAATTAGAAAACTCTTTTCATCTGCTATATAAATTCATCTTTTTGTTTGTTTGTAAAAAAGGGTTTTGCAAACTAGGTAGTTGATATGTACATAGTTTGATGTGATGTTTATATATATATATAATAGGTCAAGTTGCATAAATAAGCAAATTTATCATTAAAATTACTACTTTTGCAATTTTTTATACGTGATTATTAAGCCGGATGTATATTCAACTCACCACATCATCTTTTCCAAATTAGCATTGAAATGAATAGAAATAGTTTTCAATGTAACTAGTTAATTAATTAACAAAAAAGTCTAAAGTCTTCTTCTGAAACAATTTTAATTAAATGTATTAAGTTCCTAAATTTATGTAATAAATTTCAGACACTTCCTATTAATAATTTTTTTGTTACAGTTTGTAATCTTTTTATTTAACAAGAAATGGAATTTATTTTGCATAAGTCAAACTTTTATTAAAAATATTTTATTTTTGTATTATTCTTGTAATATTTAGCATATGAATACACCTATTCATTAAAAATAAAAGGTCTTATGAAAATAATAATTCACAAACAAAAAGTACAGATTTTTAAAAAAATTCTTTCTTCTACTATATGACGATTTGAATGCCAATCTAAAAACAAAGGCGGAAATACATTTGAATCGACATGACTTGACCTCCATTACCATGCCTAGTAATAAAACTTTATTTTAGCAGAGTACTAACTTTTAAAAAAAAAAAAATCATAAATATTACTTGTCAGAGATATTCTACTGTCAGTTTTAAAACAATCACCAATTATGAAGTTGAACATTTATAATAGATTTCTGACCCAATATTACTACCATGTTTAGCCTACATTTAAAATCTCTGAAATTAAAAGTCTATCTCTTATGTTTGGCTAGATTTACGGGTTGGTTCCAAACCAACAGACAATGATGACAAACTATATGTATAATTTATTATTTATAAAAATATACACACATGTTAGTTAATAAAACATATAAATATGGTTTATACAAGTTAATGCTGAAGTAGTCATGCCGAGTAATGAAACTCACTTCCAATTATATAAGTAGCCGGCCTCGTGAGCTCAAGTAAGACCCTTCTGGCTGTACTGGACAGTTTGCCTTGAGTCGGCTCTAGTTCAGACTCTTCCAGCTGCACTTAGACAGCTTGCCTCAAGTCGTTTGTGGATGTAGCAGTTTCCAGTCCCTATATGGACTTGCCTCATTGCGTGGACATCACGATAATCACTAAAGAAAATACCTTTGCTGATGGCAGGGTTTACTGGAAAGCCCATTCGGTCATTCAGGTTGATAAAAGTAATTGCTCTTGCCTCCAAAAGGCTAACTATTTAATGGCAGATCCCCTACCTTAACACTCGGATTATGTGTGTGAATCCCAATGAAAGATTTATCCCCATTGGATAGTGGCCAGGTATGCCAGATCTGTAAGGAATCTGGTATAGTCCACTTCTACAAGCAAGATCAGATATGCCACTATCACTCTTTCAAACAAAACTGAAAAACACAATCAGACAGAAGAAGATCCATCTATTTAAATTTAACTGGCCTAGGAAGAGGTTTACAATTCTGCAGTAAAATTGAAATCTTATTTTTATTGCATTGATAGAAAGTAATATTTTGATCATAAATATTTTACTTATTTCATGGAACGATTAATAAAATTAATGACCCAAAATGATCAAACTCCCAGGATAAACAATATGATAAGACAAGAACACCTCTCCAGTTCTAAAACTTGAATAATCAAGACCCATGAAAATCTCTATGTATAGTATTTAAATCACTATCAGATCAATTTCTGATTTTTGCCTTTATCAATGAAGAATTTTATATGCATGTCATAGTCATTAATTATTTAATCTTATGCTAAATGGCATTAGAGTGGGCAGCGTCTTATCTTAAATTCATAAAATTTTGATAATAAGAAAGTTTAAAGTCTGTCAAAAGTTCACTCCTTTACCTGCTTTCATCTTTCATGCTTTGAAATAAAGTCAAGTGAAATTTAATTACCAGAAGATGACTGAGAACTATCTTCTGTAATATAATAATAATAGTTACATAAGGATTTTAATATTAATTACTGTTTGTACGGCTTGTCTATTGGAACTAAAGTAAAAATTGGAGTATGAAAAAGAGTTTCATGAAAAATTTTAAAAATTCAGTTAAATAAACACATATAGATCTGATTAGCTACTTTTCAATTTATATTTAAGTGAGTAGATGATTTTTGTATTTTATATTGTCAAACTTCTATCTCAAGAGAATCAAAATTAAGACGTAAAACTTTGATTAATAAAATAAACCTATGAATTAAAAGCCGATGATAATTGAGATCTTTTTCAAAATCTAATTTACACAAGAAGCAAAAGTTTTAAGAACAAAAGTCCAAATTCTTCATAAGAAGATTATATATATGTATTACAATCATATTTTACATCCTCATAATTTAGATGAATGATTTTCAAAAGGCAATTGTGGAAGAACCAGGGCTCTTCAGCTGGGCCACAAATTTTTCTTGCATAATTTTCATCAGCTTTCATCATTTATCTATCAAACTTTGCAATATTCAATTTTTAACCAACTGAACTATTCTGTTGAAGGTTCAATTTTTAAGTCCTTTTATTCGTTTACAAACATGAAACTCAGGATTTGTTGAAAAATATATTAATGATTATTAATGAACAATTATTAGACTAGAGATTATTTTATTATTTTTAGAACAGATATATATTTTAAACCTCATTGTGATCAATATATTTATTACATATGACATCATCCTTTAATAGTCTATTTAACATCACATTATGAAAATCTTCAAGGATAATGTGAATTAGTTAAAGTAATTCTATTCTATTATAAACTGTAATACCAATAAGCCAATAAGCTAATACACAGGCGCTTTGTAGTTGTCACTATATAAATGAATACTCCCACTTTTTCAAACACAAGATAAAGTCTTTGGGAAAAGATAGACTGCATCTATCTATCTTTTCGACCCAAACGCACATGTATGGGCAAATCTTAAGTGTTTGAAAATGAGAGCGTGAAGTTGTTACTTTTTTACTACGTGAATGAATGACATAGTAAAAAAGTAATTTAAAGTGATCAATTAACAACTTCACGCTCTCATTTTCAAACACTTAACATTTGCCCATACATATATGTTTGGGTCAAAAAGATAGATGGATTCATTCTATCTTTTCCTAAAGATTTTATCTTGTGTTTGAAAAAGTGGGAGTATTCATTTCTATAGTGACAACTACAAAGCGCATGTGCATTAGCTTATTGGTATCACAGTTTATAAAAACATCGCGCTATATAAAATAAATGCCTATTATAAAATGTAATTCTAAATAACAATTTTACATATAGGAAGTTAAAATAAAATGTATTAAGTGAATCTAATATGCCAAATAAAATAAATTTCAGATAAATTCAAAATGATTAAAATACATTCATATCAATATAATGTAGCAGAATGGTGACCACCCAATAAATCAGCACCCTATCCCTATACAGATCTGTATGTATATAATTTTAATCCCAGATATGACCAATATTTAATTTATAAATATTTTTTTAGACTATAATAACAGCATAATCAGAACAAAAGGTAATTATCAAAATAATTTACGACAGCTAATTAGTTAATCTAATATAAATTTGAATCATTGTATAACTTAATTAATACATTGTGAATTACTTAAAAATCTCATTTAATTCAAGATCTAAAATGTTTTTGACATGTAGATTGTAAATTCTATGTTAAACAGTTGTATTACTTTAAATATTATAAAATAAAAATTTGTATAATTCAATTTTGTTTACCTCCAAGTATTTTTATTCTATCAGATTTTTTTTTGGATCAAAAATTAAAATACATAAAGTATGGTTTTCTGGATTTTGTTAAAATTAATTTCATTTTGTTAAAATTATATAGTTTATGTTAAACATAATTTAAGTATTTTCATAATTGATTTGACTGCAACATGTTTCTACTAGGGTATATAAATTCTCAAAAATCATTTACTGTTTGACAACAATAAATAAATGGGTAATAGAGATTATTCAACACAAATTTGTCCCTTACGCATATATATCTGGGAACACAACTTTACATATAATAAATAAATATTTAATTATTATATCCAGATTTTGTTCAATATTTTATAATTGTGATACTATACATTTTATATTATTTACGATTTAAATTTATATTAGTGTTAAATGATCTGATTCACAATAATCACAGTATATATATATGTCGTTATGTAATAAGTGACATATAATAAATTATAACTTTTATTTTTAAGCCAATAAACATCACATGTTCACCACTTCTTATGCTTGCTTATGACTGTTATTAAAACAGGCAAAAACTCACTATATGTATTGCCACACAGCAAGCTAGAGATCCAAGGCTCCTCACTGATGAAGGCCACAAGCCAGAAACTAGTCTGGGGATATTGGATGAGTAGGCACTAGATGGGGATTTTATGTACAAGCCTTCTGGCATCCATTGATTACTCTAGCTTGCTGTGTGTCAATACGTATAGTGAGTTTTTGCATGTTTTAATAACTTTTATTCTTCATAGCTATATCATAAAAGCTAACTTTTAATACACACATACACACACATCTAGTATGACTATACATAATGTATGGAAATCACTAATCAACTTTGCTCTTAGGAAAAAGTGGAGAAATCAGGAGGAACCTCATAGATAAGTACAGTATATGAAATTTCTACTGAGTGTTGCCTTTGATAGAATGGCTCAAATCAAAATTCTAAGAGTCCAGATTTGATTCTCATGCTAGCATTGTCACTGGTTAGGCCAGCTACACTTAAAGAAGAGGGGAGAATAATAGCTCTCGAAACATTGTACATATACTAACAGTTTTGAATATATTTGGAATATTTAAATCAAGTTAAATTTTTCTAAAAACATTCAATACTTACTTATATTATGTGATGGAAATAATTCAATATATAAATACAA
This sequence comes from Epiperipatus broadwayi, assembly GCA_028023455.1. Taxonomy (NCBI): domain Eukaryota; kingdom Metazoa; phylum Onychophora; class Udeonychophora; order Euonychophora; family Peripatidae; genus Epiperipatus; species Epiperipatus broadwayi. The sequence continues at coordinate 610,361 of JAQFVV010012451.1, read as the reverse complement.
CTAAAACACCATCATCACAAATCTTTAGGACAACATACATATATTTACAGAAATTGCACACAATATGTCAAATAATTCATTATTATTCAGAACTAATAATAAATACAGTCTAGCATAATAAAATAAATAAAAAAAATCTTTTATTAGGAGAAATTCACTTATTTTACTTCTTTGACCTAGCATTTTAAAGAAATTAGAAAGATAACCTTCTTTTTAATATCTTTCCAGGCAGAACAATAATGATGCAATTTAATAGTATATAAAAAAAAAAGACAGACAGAAAAAAAAAATACAGTATCTAATTATAATAATTAAACCACTAAACATCCAATGATTATCATTTCTTATGTGTACACAGAGGCTAGACTCTCCATACAGTAGCGCCACCAGTGCAAGCCAGAATAATCAATAGATACAAGAAGCTTTGTGCATAAAATCCCCATCTAGTGCCTACTCATCTAATATTCCCAGACTAGTTTCTAGCTTGTGGCTTTCATCAGTGAGGAGTCTTGGATCGGAGAGCACTGCACCTAGATCTTAGGATCTAATGCAATCTTCCAGAAGCCACCTTTTACCTTATTAGCTAAACTATACAGCTTTGAGTGTAAAATGAAAACAATAATGTTTTCAATTCAAGCTCATTAGCTTGTATAGTTGTATAGATCTGAACTCACTTCAGCATCCATACTTTTTGGTGTCTTTGGTTCTCACTGATGAAAGCCATAAGCTAGAAACTAGTCTGGGGATATTGGATGAGTAGGCACTAGATAGGGATTTTATTTACAAACCTTCTTGCATCCATTGATTACTTTGGCTTGCACTGGTGGCGCTACTGTATAATTATAATACTTGTTAATTACAAAACATTCATTATTTTAAATGCTATTGGAAATATGGTTAATCCAATAAGATAATTTTTTCTATTTAAAAAATTACATAGCATTTATATAAAAAATACATTATTAGTATTTATTATTCTACAACATTAATTTATTTTATTAACACAATTAAACAAAAATTAATAAAAATTTGAAAAAAACTGACATATAATAATACTATATGTTATATATAGAGCTCACAAAATAAATTCTTAACAAGCTTTGAGAATAACCTCAACCCCAGACCGGTTTCTATTTCTGGCATCGTCAGTGAGGTGCCAGGATGTTCAAGCATTAGATTAAAATACCAGGACATATAATAATACAGGTGAAAGTCTCTTCCATAACTTTTGATATTTTATAAATACAATTGTTTACGGAAGATGCACATTATAATAAAGTTTTAGTATTTTTTTTTTACCTAAAAATTTTATAGTCAAGTCCATTCTGCATAATAATTATAGCATTTGATTTTGTTGTAGACCTAATTCACTTTTGTCACATTTGTGCAGTGCTATTTTATTCATCTATTACTCACTCAGATTATAATATAGTTCACTAATGAAGAAAAAAATCTAAATCACTTAAGGATGGATTGCATTTAACAAGTAAGGGATTTCATTCCCACTTTGTCAATTTTAAATGGTACTAATGTATTCATCAATTACGCAAATTAATAATGCACATTAGTATTTATTCACGAATAAAAAAATGACCTACGTCGCTTAATGGCTGATTTCACTTAATGGATATGGGTTTGATTTTCATTTTGCTGCATGTGTGTGTGGTGCTATTGTAATCATTTATTATTCACCCAAATTAATAATAGTTATTCAAAAATATATAATACCTGTAAGTCGGTATTGTCCACAAGCCTCTCCAGTGATAAGGTTTCATAGATAGATAAGTCAACGTCTTCATACCGAAATAAATCCCTAATCCATTACAAACCAAAGCATCCATAATCCACTGGAAAAATAAAAACACTTATATAAAGTCTTTACTAACAATGTAATAACCACAAAATCTTTTGAAAAAAAAAATACAATAAACTTGGAATATATATATATCTACATATTAACAATTTTAACTGAAATTCTTGTATTTTATATCAAGCCAAGCACCAATTAGAAAATAACATGCCAAGCGTTGGTGGTCGAGTGGTCAATACAGCTGCCTTACAAGCAGTTGTCCCGGGTTTGCTTCCCGGCCGATGCTTTGACACATGAAAAAAAAAATTAAAAAATAACATTTGATAATCATATCAACTAGTTATAGTATTTGTCTAAGACTTTTATTAAACCGCAAAATATTTATTAGTAAATGCACCCATATATCCTACCTTCAAAAATATTCAAGGTTTTATTAAAGAATTATCAGGCAGCTGAAAAAAAAAAGACAATGATATTTTTTTGATCGTAAACTCAGAAGTAAATGCTGATAACCTCACCTCAATTGATATATTGGTAAATGGCCCACAAGAATACAAGTGAATAGACATGAAAAATTTTCTTTGGTTCTCAGAGAAAACCAAACAGTCTTTTTTGAATTAATGGTAAACTTTTTCAACGGTGAAAATAATAAATCATGCAGGATTTTATATACATGCATGCATATATCATATATATAAACATTGTTGAACTATAAACAAATTAACGTACAATCTATTTTCAGTTTATCTCCATTACAAAGTTTCTCATGATTTTTGGTAAAAAGTTTAAAATTTGCAATAATAAAACTACAATGAATTAATTAATTTGATATTTCATTATATTGTTTACTTGGGAGTGATGACGATTTGCCATGACCACAGGTACAACTTTCATTTCCACTTCCTATCCCACCCCATCCCATTACAATATTAATGCATAGAGTTAAGCTTGAAAGGAGCATAAATCTTGAAAAGATTCAAAATGAATTTCATTTGGGAAACTGAATAGGAGATAATATTCACTATTACTAGAATGAAATGTAGAAATAAATAAATTATGGTGCATTTTTAGATATAGAAATAAATGATGTAGGGAAACATTGAAAATATGACAGCGGACGGAATTGTTAAAAAAGATTAAAGGTCCTTATACAATTCATTTTTATAAATATCAATTGGGAGATGTAGAAATGGTTATGGTTAAATGTGAAATGGAGCAAAACAGAGATATCTATGATAAACTTTTATTACCTATTTTGTTTTTAGCAGAAATGGAGAATAGAGATGGGATTCCCATAGTGAACGTATGTGTGAAAGTAAGGCATCTTGCAAATGGTTTAAAAAATATAATTATTAGAAAAATGTGCAAATAGGAATAAATATGAAAATTAATAATTCAATAATGAAAAATCTAAGATATTAATAATTAATGGAAAGAGTAAAACTGAAAGAAGAAAAATAGAAGATATTTAGTTTGAAGAAATGGGGAAATATAGTTACGACAAAAAGCAAAAGTAAGGATAAAACTTTGTTAAGGTTTTTCACATGAAGTAAGAAGTATGTTGATTAAATATGAAAAGAGTGATAATATCTGCTTTAATATTTGGAAATAAGGGACTTTGTATAGAAATGTGCATTTCTACTTTAATAAGTGTACAAGGTGTGACAATTTAATTCCTGAAATGGACACATAGTGTGACCCATGACCTAATTGGATCAAAATCATGAATATTAAACATTCATGTCTGAACATGTTTTAGCTAACATTTATGTAAATGTAAAGCTGATAGAACTGGCTGTTAATTACCTATTGAAAAGATAATAAATACCCATGCGTATACTTTGGTGTAAAAATGGTCATAGTGCACTCATTTTGAGAACTTTTTGGCCAAAATATCAATTACACAGCTAGACCATCCTGCCTATTCACCTGATTTAGCTTCTTGTGATTTTTGGTTACTTTCAAAATTAAAAACTGCAGTGGAAGGATGAAGATTTTCTATCTAATTGATATCTAAAAAAATGTGAGATAGCTGCTCAATAGATCCCTGAAAATGAGTTCCAGGTATGCTTCCAGAAATAGGAACTTTGTTTTAATCAGTGTATACATGTACAGGGGGACTACTTTGAAGGCGACAGAAGACATTAGTGTACATTTTCATATGTATATTTTATGAAAGTGCATTCTGGGAATTAAATTGTCACACATCGTATATAATAATTATTTACATATATAATTAGCTTCATAGAATACTGACTCTGAACCATTATACATATGTAAATAGAGTTTTTCAAGAATTTTATTTTTTTTCTCTCTTTTCTCAATAGAATCATAAATTTCGGTACTTTAGTATTTTTCTTGCTATGACATATTACCACAAAGACGTACTACTCTAATCTTCTGATCTTTAAGATAATGTCTCCTAGTGATTTCTGGATAATGTTAATCGATAAAATTTGTTCAGAAATCATGTGGAGACGTTACATTAAAGATCGAAAGATTAGAGTAGTAAGTCTTCGTGATAATACGTCATAGCAATAAAAAGCAGTAAAGAAGCAAGCCATCTGGTAGACATCGGATGCCATGTTTGTTGTTTCTGAAAAAAAAAATTAATATAATAAAATATAATAACATCGGTAGACATAGCAATAATAATACTAAAGAGTACATCTAATAGCAAGAATAATACAAAAGAGACCAACCGGTAAAAATAGCAATAATAGTACTAAAGAGGCAAGAATAATACGAAAAAAGCCAACCGGTAAAAATAGCAATAATACTAAAGAGGACATCTAATAGCAAGAATAATACTAAAGAGGCAAACAGGTAAAAATAGCAAAAATAGTAGTAAAAAATCCGATAGATATAGCAAAAATAATACTAAAGAGGGCATCTAATAGCAAGAATAATACGAAAGAGGACATCTAATAGCAAGAATAATACTAAAGAGATCATCTAATAGCAAGAATAATACGAAAGAGGCCAAATGGTAAAAATAGCAAAAATAGTAGTAAAAAATCGGATAGATATAGCCAAGAATAATACTAAAGAGAACATCTAATAGCAAGTATAATATGAAAGAGGCCAACCAATAAAAATAGCAAGAATAATACTAAAGAGGACATCTAATAGCAAGAATAATACGAAAGAGGTCAAACGGTAAAAATAGCAAAAATAGTAAAAAATCCAGTAGACATAGCAATAATAATACTGAAGAGGACATCTAATAGCAAGAATAATATGAAAGAGGACATCTAATAGCAAGAATAATACTAAAGAGGTCATCTAATAGTAAGAATAATACGTAAAAGGCCAAACGGTAAAAATAGCAAAAATAGTAGTAAAAAATCTGATAGATACAGCAAGAATAATACTAAAGAGGACATCTAATAGCAAGAATAATATGAAAGAGGCCAACCGGTAAAAATAGCAATAATAATACTAAAGAGGACATATAATAACAAGAATAATACAAAAGAGGCCAAACGTAAAAATAGCAAAAATAGTAGTAAAAAATCCGTATATTTTTCGAAATTACTTTTAATAATTTTAACTATAAAAAACAATTTCATTTTGAAATAAAACAAAAAATGAGTCAAGAACTTTCTTGGTGTGTTTCGATTCTTTATCACAGAATCTAAAGAGTTCAATAAACTGAGGAATTTTAAAACACAGTTTTCTTTTGATTTTAAATTACAAAGATCTCTCCCCTCCCCATTTTATCAAAGGAGATTTTAAAACAAAAAGCATCAGAAGCAATCTTTTTTTAGTCAGTTTGTGCATACCTATGAATATTTTAACTGCACTTTTAGAATCATCTAGAAATGAATGAAACTTTAATAAAAGGTGATTTTTTAATTCTGAAATTTAGGGGAGGGGGGGATTATGCTTAAGCACTTTAATTATGTAATTACTATTATGTTCAATATATATAAGCACACACTTTTTGCAAATAAAAGATTGACTAAAGCTGATAATAAACAAAATGTATTAAAATATCTAAGTGATATTAAGTTGATTATTATAATTTCCAATACATGTATCATATTATCAAGTGATACAATGATGGGATACTTACGAATTAGGCCGGACACCAAGGTTGATTAATGCAATAATTATATACGTATATACTGTATATTCTAAAAAATTGCACTTATTATAAGATTTTTAAAAAATATATAAGCTTATCTAATAATTTATTAATAAAAAAATAAATTGACATTTAATTGCTTATGACATTTTTGTTTTTCAATTATTGCTAGGAAATCAAAAGCTTTTTTTTTAAAAAAAAAAAAAACATTAAACTTAAGTCCCTCCCTCCACCTTTTCAATTTTCCTATAAATTTTAATAGAAAGTGGTAAAGAAAAATTCTTTTTAAATTTATAGCAAAAGAGAAAAGATGGGGGGAGGGGGTTAAGTTTTAAAAAAAAGGGGGATTTGTTTTCCTAGCCATAATGGAAAGATAAGTGTTGTAAGCAATTAAATGTCAATTTTATTTTTTTTTAGTAATAAATTAATTATTAGACATGATATATTTTTTAAAAATCTTATAGTAAGTGAAATTTTTAAAAATATATAGCTATTGCATTAATGTGATATATGTATATAATGAATTTTATTGCCCGGAAGTACCGTAATCAATCTTGGTGCTCCTAAGTATCCATAAACTAAAATATTAAGATTTTATTTTGTTTATAAACTTTTTTACTCAAATATACTGGTAAATAGTATATATAATAAACTATAAATTACCAATATCTAATTGATTATATTATTTATCATACTATCAGCTGCAGCTAGGATTAAAAGATGTTTGAACTTCAATTTGTAGTTTTCGATTTATTTGCTGTACATATATTGCCTTAGGCATTTTTATTTGTCAATTTTGAGGCATTTTCATAAAAAAAATTATCACTTGCCATTTTCAGGCCGGTTGTTGATGGGGTCGCAGCGCTATCTGATGGCGGCAGTACGGTCTGCAAACTACAACCATATTTCATTATTAATTAATCTTCTTAAGACTGCTACATGATTAAACTACTTATAGCCCAAAAACCTTTATGCAATATATACATTTTATTTGATTTATACAATCTCTTTTAATAAGAAAATGACAACCAATAGCAGATGAGAATATATGTATAAAATAAGACAGTTTAATTAGAATGTTTTTATGTTTAAAAACTTCAAAATTTTTATTTTATTTATATAATAGAAAAATACAAATATATTGTTAATTGATATAATATGATATATATTGTTTATTAAACATTAAATGAAAGTGAAATAGTATCTATCATAGTATAATTTTTAATACTTGAATTACAAATATTCATTTCATTTTGACAAGTGAATTTACCATATCAGATATGTCATATTTCACCTTGCCTTCAGAAGTGGACTAGTCCAGATTCCTTCCTCATCTGGTCAGGTTAAGCATTCACTGCCACTAACCAATGAGCAAACAGATAGATAAAAATTAGCCAATGGTTAGTATGGGCCAATAGGCAGTGACGCTCTCTGAATCTGATTGTTTCTAGTGAGGTTGGGGATCTGGTAACAAATAGTCAACCTTTTTGGAGATAAGGCAGAGAATGTCTGTCTGACCTAAGCAACAGTATGCATTCTCCATTAAAATCACTGCTACCAGTGAACGTTTCCCTTTTAGCCATTACATTGTTGGTTTACGCAGTGAGGCAAGTCCACGATTGGACTGAAAGCTGCTAAGACCAGAGCCAACTCGAGGCAAAACTGTCTGGTATAGGCAGAAGAATCATTGGACAAATCCCCGAGGCAGGCTGTTACATACAGCTGGATGTGAGCCGAATCCTTCAGGTACGACTGGCCCTGCATTACATGAGATTATTTACATGGCATATTAATTGAATTTCAGGTGTTCATATTTTTTGCTACTGTTGTTTTGAGTCTGCAATCCAGAACAAACACAACACCTAACATTAAAGAAAAAAGCAGTTAATACTATACAAACAATGCTAAATTTAAAAGAAAAATCAAATAGAAAAATTTAAATCGTCCTTATATATTAATGTTATTGTAAGCCCTTTTCAATGCAACAGTTCATTATAGATTAGGAACAAGGGAAAATGAATACGAAAATAAAGACATTAAGAAAACTACAAGAATGTTATTTTCATAACTATTTTCTGAATAAATTTTGAAATATGAAAGAATTTCACTAAACTAGAGAAGAATGAAAATTTTAGAAATGTAAAGAATTCAAATGCTTTGATGCTTAAAAAAAACATGCTTGATATTTTACTTTGAAATCAAAATCCCAAAATTTAAATGATGCTTATCAACAAAAATAGAGTGGTAATTGCAAACGGGAAGCTATTATCTCCCACAAAGTTATGTAATGTCAAAAACCAATGAAAAGTAGAATATCAAGAATGGTATCATTCTGTCCTTTCAGTGGTTTTTGATGCTACATAACACTGTGGGAGATGGTTATTTCCACAAATATTTAGAAGTTATGATTATTTATTTATTATTTGAATATTTTATTTTGGAATCAAAATATAAAAACTTCAGAAATATTCTCCCACTGAACTTCTTTAAATATGAATCCATCCAGTAGTTGACTCAATTCCTATGATTATTTTTAAACTCCTGAATTATCTTGTAATGTCTTTGCTATGTTAATCATTTCATAAAGAGAGACTGTGTCATGCTCAGTATGAACAAAAATTTTTCTTTAAAAAATCACTAGGTACATGACTAGGTTGAGGGATTTAAGTATTGATAATTCATTCTCCAGAATTATGATTGTGAGATACTTATGAGAAATTTTACTAAAAAAAAAATTCAATGAATTGGCAAGCCTAAATTATCTAATTTGCAGTGACGAGGGGTTTCTAATGATCTTTCTTATAGCATAAGAAGCGATCATTTTGCAAACTAATTCAAACTTATAAATTGCCATTCAAATTGACTTCTGGGCTGCCTTTAATTTGATGAACAGGGCTTAATTACTTGTCATATTAGATACTTTGCTTGCCCATCATTCTTACTTTGTAAAGAAAAATTCTGCATTTTTATAAGATCCGTTAAGAGTTGGAAGATGCCAAATTCACCAGTTCACTGATACTTTTCAAGCAATTTCTTTATAACTAATGTTATTCTAATCCAAGACATCAATAAGGCTATTTTCAAAAATAAAAGTGACTTAATAAGTCATAAAAGTTTCAATACGGCACCTAACAATCTGTAAAAACTATATTAAATCACATTAACTAGTTGTAACACCTCTCGCTGCCTTGCTCTGTACATATAGTGTCCAACTATGGAGCTCAAGATTGATGCTTTGCATCCCAGCTTGGTCTTAAAGGAATAAATTCAACTGATGATAAGTACTAATGTTATTATTATTATTACGTGTATCTTTGTATTTCTAAGACTAAGGCTGAACTTCTAGTTTTCAGACAGTTCAAATTTTCAAACTATATAGATTTTACCTACTGACACAAAAGATTTTTCAATACTAATGGGTGGCTTTCTTTTGGTTTATAAACCAGTTTTGGCATGCAAATTTTGCTGCTAGCAAGATTCATAAAATGGCCGAGAAATTTATTTGAAAAAAATTCTTACATAAAGTCTTACATTTGGTTTACTTAAGAATCTTTGCCTCATATTAAAAACAAGATCTATTAAAATTGTGAAGAATTTACATTTTAAATCACTGCCACCTCTTCCCTGTACCAATCTTAAATGAACTTCTATACGTGGACTATTCCTTCCTTGGTGATTTCATTAATGATTTTCAGTCATCTCTGTTATTACTACTTTAAAATGTCTGGTAAATATTTTTTTCACATTAACAATGTATATAAATATATATAAAAATTTCAATTATAGATAAAATTCCAAAACAATAAAATCTTAAATTATTTCACCTACAAACATTGTTTTGGCATCATTTGAGATTTTTATTTAATTTGTTTCACTGTTCATTGGAAAGGGAATGAGACATTTCTTCTACTTCAAAAACTAAGACTCTTCATGTTTGAAAATCTGTCTATAATATAAAAAGTTATTAAAATCTTTAAAAAATCACATTCTTATTGTTGCAATTTCCATATGTTTTATTTAATTTTAGGCAGTTTTGATCCCCTATCCATTTTTCATCAGATCTAATAAATAATTATATATTTTGTTAATAAAAAAATAACTTCATTTTATATATATATATGCTTACCTTTATAAACATTTTTCCATATATTATGCAAATACTTAACAATTTGCATAAATTACAAGCTAAAATATTTAATATACATGTGCAAGCACATAAACTAAAACACACATACACATATATATTCATAAATACTATATATACATTATTAAAAGTCAGCCAACACTTTGACAATCCCATTAACAATAACCATCAACAATTTCAAACTGTTGTCAAGGCAACCATATTTATGGTTAAAAGGAGGCTGCCTTGACAACAGTTTGAAATTGTTGATATTGGGATTGTTTAAATGTTGACAGGTTTTTAATGATTACTTACAAATCCATTTAGCCTTGAGCAAT